>JAKJHU010002686.1:0-28897 GCA_022316685.1 Progne subis subis | reverse complement strand
CATTGTTTTTTCCCCCCTGACACCCAAATTCCTGGATTATTTTCCCCTGACACACCCAAAACACGACCACAGCCATACCATTGCACTTTCTATAACATTTCTGAAACTGTAGCCAGTAAGAACCAAATGCCTCCTAAGCGTCACCACTTTTTATCACCGAAGTCAAGCAGAGGTCATGCCCTGAATAATGTTTCTCTCCAAATGGTTTGACTTTTACTTCTGTCATCCTTAGATTTCCTGTTCATCCTTGCAAATTGTTTTATCCTTCTATACATTTCCTGCATTCAAATTTCAACAGTCTTGCATGATTTGGGGTCCTGCACATCCACCTCACTCAATAGTCTTTAGACATTACAGCTGGACAGTTGAAACTCAGCCGCTTTTTTCTTTCCCATGACAAACACAAAGCACAAAATGCTTTTGGTGATCACTCACATACTTGTAAAAAAATACATTATTCTTAAAGTAAAAGGATTAATATGCTGCAATAAATCAGAATCAGTTCAGGAGAAGTCAAATCACATGGACAAAAAGGAAAAAAAAAAAAATTTCTTCTTTTCTTAGCAACACCAGGGGGCTGAGTTTGCATAGCATGTTTGGAGAGTGTAGAATTTAGGTGAAATTGCAAACAGTTACTTCAGCCTTGGCACCCACAGAGTGACACTGATCTACCAAATCACAAAAAGTGTGGAGCTTCTTTACATTCCCAGATGAGCTCCTGTGTAACATCCACTGAAAGTGGATGCACAGAAGTCAGATATAGCAAATATGAAATTTTATCTGCTCAGGACCTCTGAGTTAAAAAGTATAGTAACAGCACAGTTTAAAAATGAAGTAGTACTCTTTATCCACAGAGAATTATTAAAACAGAAAATAATTCTGTGGGGGAAAAAAAAAAGTTGTAATAATGTTTTAGAGATGGAAGAAAAGTAGTGGGCAACACATAAAATTGATATAAATGAAGAGACTCTTCATGTATCCTAAACTACAAAGTGCAACACGGGAACCACACTCTGACAAAGAGTTAACCCATGGTAAATTTGATCTGAAGTAAAACTGGTTGAAGTCTACCACTTTGGAAGAGTATAGCAATGGATGCTTCATCTGAGCTGAGCAAAGATATTCTTGTATTTCCACAGTGAACGTCATGCACAAACATAGAAGGTATGAAGGTATAAAGTGTGCTCAGCACTTTAGATGAAATATGGAACCATGCAAGAACATAAATGGGTATGGTACTTCCTTGTTTTCATACTGGATTTTAGGAAGTCATTTAGAATAGGCTTTGGATTTTCATTGACTTTAGGTCCTTCCAAGATGACTTATAGATGTAGACATAAAGATGACTAAAGTTATTATTCTCCTATCTTAACCATATATACATATTTGGTATGTTGTATTTACCCACGGGGGGGGCGGGGGGGGGGGGGGGGAAGTCTAAGTGCAAGATTCAGCAGTTTCATGTAATGACCTTGTCTTTTGATGTTGCTTGAGCTCTGGCATCATCAACTGAAGGAGGGATTGCAACTTGTAGGTCTTCTGAACTCAGAAGTGCTGCTACCTGTAGTTTTGTGCTGAAATTTTTATGAAAGGGAGCAGGGTTGTTCACTGTGAAACTCTCCTGTCATGTACATTGTGACTTGCAGTGGTAACAATCTTCCTGTGGGCAGGCAGATTGCACAGCAGGGGGTACTTGCAAACTGCATTTTGACAGCAATGCAGAAGAGAGAGCAGTTTACTGTTAGAATGCTTATTTCTGTTTCTAAGTAATAAAGGGCCTTAAGCATTATTTATGATTTTCATCTAGTTGCTGTTCAAAATAAAATGCATTAATACAACTTCTATTTTGCCTCGTATCCGGGTTCTCCAACTTCAGACTAGATAATATGACCAGTAGGCTACAGAAGCATTCTCAACTCTCTGTGAGCTTATACTCCCAGAAGCATAAGAGCTCAGCTGTAACAGCAGTCATGGAGAGCATTTATCCCTCCTTACATCTGTAAATCTTATGTCAAGGGTACTACACTGGAAGTGGAGTGTGTGGAAAAGCGTGGTTGAATTCTCTCAGATATAACTGTGGTACAGGACGAGGGATTAACTCTAGTCAGAGGGTTTGAAAGGCACATAATATTACATTCACAATCATATTATTAAAGAAAATAATAAAATAGCCTTATTCATGACATTCAAAGCAAATTTGTAGATGATGATCTTCAAGCAAGTTTCTGAACCATAATTTCCAGTCCTATGAAGGCAACTTCCCTACAGTCCTGAGTCAGTCACCAAAGACAAGGAGATACCAATACAGCCTGGATGAACCCAATGCAGCTCCTACTTACTTACTATACAAGGCTAGGTAAACTATTCTTCTGAGAAGCAGAATTTGCATGACAGGATATGTACCATGTCTTTGTATTTGAGACTGGGTGCTGAATTCCAGCCCAGGCCCTTTTGACTTGTGCTTTAAAGGTAAGCCTGTACCTCATTTCACCATGAGAATCCATGTCATGTCTTGTTTCCAATCCCTAAGCACCTACAAAGCATTTCTTGCTTTTTCTAATTTACTGTTTTTCTAATTTACATTTCATAGCATAATATCTATTTTTTTAAAATTGTGAAACTTTTGGCACTTGGTTTCTTTTCCTGGGAAAATTAATTTAGAAGACTAGACCCCTAGAGAAAAACCAAAACAACAACAACAACAAAAAATAATAAACAGCATTATCTCGTGGAGACAATTCATTTGTGACAATCACCAGGACCTCTGAAAAATTTCATCTATCTTTATACTCTTCAGGTATTGTAAGCATAATGACATGTTCTCCACAGATTACGCCCTCAACTTCTTATTTAAGGCTTCTGGTTATATTATAAAAAGCAATGATCTATATATAAATTTTTGCTTTAAACTGAAATTCTCTATGTATGTCTTGCATATTTCATAATGAAGTATGGAGATCTGGTAAGGAGGTTTATAGTCCTATGACATTAATTTGTTGATGAGTAATTATATGAGCTGGCATCCTCTACTATCTATACAGCTCCCTGTTTTCAGTCAAGAACATTTTACAGTGGGTGCTTACTCTGTTTATCATCTACACTCTCTCTGAGTCTCAGACAGAGCTTAACCACCACAAAGAGTAAGGAGCTGGCCTCCTTCACTGCATCTCATTCTTCACCTTGCTACTTGACATACAAGGTCCCCTTACTTTGTCAGACAAAATGCAGGCTTCTGGTTAGTTCCCATTTCCCTCAAATATACACAAAATGCTATTTTATAGTATTTTTTATTTGTAGGTATTGAATACAGCTTGAGGGTGAACAGTTAGTTGATCTTACTGCTGTACATACAAATTAACATTTCCCCACATTTCCCCACTGACAAAAAAGAGAGGAAAACTTAGGGAACCAACTAGACTGGACTTTGAATTATCTATATTCTTGTTTGCAGTCCATCACCAGCAGCTTGCCCTTGTTTCTGATGTTACAGCTGTGGTCCCAGAAAGATCAAAGGTCATTACAGTACTCATGCCCCTCTCACTCAAGGCTGGCCAGATGATGGTCAGCAGAAAACACACCCAGCACAGCATGTGTGCCCAAGCCTGGCCATCCTCAGCAGCTTCCACTGATTCACACTGAATCTAAGGAAACTGTATTCTGTAAGACAGAATACTTATTATCCTTTCTCCTTGTTATTTTCATTCAATGACAATTTGCTTATTATTTTGAAAAAATGTTGAGTGAAAGGATATCTTAGATGGTGGATGAGCTGGGGTTATTGTTTGACTAGTAGGAGCTTGTGATTGATATTCACACTATGTAATTAATCTCCTAAATAATGTATTTCATTTCCCCATCAGACAATTACTAATCCTATATAGAAATTTTAAAATGGCTTTGCAGCATATCCCTGTGTGAATGCATGTCTGAGTGAATATTTGTATGTAGGTTATTCACATCACAAATATTCACATCTGTTTCTTAAACAAAAGGAACATCTCTGAGATTTTGAATTAATATTTTGAAATAATTTTTTTCATTGTTTTCCCACCTTCTATTCAGATGGACACTGGGACTGATGAGCTAACTAATACAAGACGACTGTTTCAATATTTTTCTCCTGCAAAGATTTTCATGGACAAACACACATACAAATATGTACATAATTACTCTGAGTAACTGATTGCAAAATCTTCCTTGACATCCCCTTCCTCTTCTTCCTTATCTCCTTACAAACTTTCCATATTATATCTGTATCTGTTGGGGGTTTTTTGAGCAATTTTAATATTGATTGAAAGAGAACTTTACCAGTAAACAGGAAACTATAAACACATTCCTGTACATTCCTGTAAAATTAAGCATTGATAAAGTAAAGCTTTTTTTTTTTTTTTTTTTTTTTTTTTTTTTTTTTTTTTTTTTTTTAGTTTGTTCTGTTTTGGGATTTTGTTGTTGTTTTTGTGGCTTCTTGGTTGTTTGTTTGTGTAGTTTGTTTTTTGAGAGTTTCCTTTGTGTGTCTTTTCTTTTGCTTGTTTTGTTTTTTTAATCTCTCCCTGGTTGACCACATTTTAAATGGAACACAGATAAATTAATTTTTATATTTCATACTCTATTCCTCTCTTTTGTTGCTTTATTTGCACTACTAGAGACATAAGCTATACATTAGCAGAGATTCTATCTGGATTCCCTTTTGGGGTCAAATGCATCCTGTCTCATTCTCCCATTTCCTAGGTTTAGATGTTCAATCCCAGCAGTGACAGAAGCTGAAATGCAACCTCTGACCACAATACTGACTTTAATTAGGTACCTTTTATGACCAGTAGACGGCAACACAGTTCTCTTATTTATACACAGTCCTATTTCAGTGGCTTCCTGGAAAATTTATTTCCCTCCATTCCTCTCAAGGATACATTTTAGTGCCTCTGAACTTCCAATGAGGGTGAAAAATCCAGTATTGCTCACTTGGCTCTTGCCCAGTTGGCTCTGAACTTTATGTGGGCAGAATAGGTCACTCTCCCACAACCTAGAAGAGGACCTTGACTTGCAGCCAGCAGCTGAAGCCATAAATTTAACCTTGTCATGGTTGGTGCTTCCCCTGAGGACATGCCTTTTTGCTTTCCAGCACAAGTACTGAGTATTGACTGAAGAAAGGTGGTCAGGGTGATGTGAGAATAAAGGGGAAGGTACTTAACAAAGTCAGGTTCCTATAGGGGTAGAGACTCAAAGGAACTATTCTGAGATCTACATTTCACTGCAGAGCCTGTTTGATCTTGTCTCATTAAGCCGGGGCAAAAGTACAACAAAACAACCTTTTAATGTTAATTCCTATTATTGTGTGGTTCTTAATTCTCTCAAACTTCAATCCCACAAAGGATGCTATTATCATATGGTCCCCTATGGAAATATTACGAGATATTAAAAAAATAAATAAAAAAAAATTAAAAAAAAAAAAAATTCAAATGCATGCCTATGGAAGAGTAACTAAAATATCTAAACACATGACAATTAACTTGGTACCTGGCCATGCTACCCTAAGCAGTACTCCTGTCCTGCAGAGATGTGAAAAAAACGTTGGTTGCTTAGCATTTTTCTCTTCCATACTACTTCTGCTGGAAAACTGCTGGTAGAGGCAATAAGGCTCATACTCATATGACAGCTATGACAGCTTTATAATTGTTACTACCTGTTCTGGAAGTTAAAACCATTTCTTACCTTGCTTGCACAGAGATCATTGGGTTTTGTGCCTGTCAATGTATTTCCACTGCTATTAAAAGAAAAGGCCTTATTTAAGCTGGGCTGTGAGTAAAGCTCAATAAAGAGGAACAAGAGACTATGATTTCATCATAAACACTTACATACACTTTAGATGGGTTGAGAGTCTTTAGCTGGAGTCTAAGGAAGGAGCAAACCATCAAAGTTGGTAGGGCAGTTCATGAAGCAGGTGGTCCGCTAAGCAGCATGGTTAAAAGATATCTATAGCTATAGGTCCTGGCATTCACCAAATTAATGGAGTGGACTGAAAGATTCCCAAGAGTTACATATCCCCAACCTAATTTCTCTATGAAACTTTTCCCTTTCCTTCTGTGTCTCTCTTCTCTTGCCCTCCCTAACTGCTATTATCTCATTTGAAGTGCTTAGCTCACTGCATTGGCTATAAGCTTGGTCACACATTCAGCACTTCAAAATGCTTCTGCAGTAGCAATGAAAATGCTCAATTAAGTTCAGACGGGAAGAAAAGGAAGAGAGGAAAGAGGAGTTTATAAAGAATTGATTGTATTTAACATTATATAGCCATCTAATGCTGGACAGAGGAAGGGCTTGTGCTCTACAAAGGCAGTACAAAGAAAATAGACCAATTTTAGTCGGGAATTACTAGATCAGGACTGGCTCTCAGACTGTGATCAAGATTCTTATTTCTTCTCTTTCTCTCATGGACAGTTAGTGTCCAAAATGAGAATAAAAGGCCATTATTGCCCACTGGTGGTAGTATTCAGACATGCCAGACAACAGTAGAAAAGCTATTTTCTAGGTTGCTGTTGCTGAAATATCTGGATGAAATGAAGAAAGAATGCTGCTACTAAGTCACTTGTGCTCAGTCTAATGTCACAAAATTTACGGCTATAATTTTTTAATAATGAATCAGTTGCCTTAATGTGTTTGTAAAGCCATGCATGGCAGGAATATTATCTTCAGAGACCACAAGGCCTATTAATCTAATAGGAACAAGAAGAAAATAATACAGGTATTAAATCTAGATATAATACCTGGGAAAAAAAAACCCAAAAAACAAAACAACAACAACAACAACAACAACAAAACCCCTGCATTTTACTATGCTTCAGCTCCAGAAACAGCAGTTATTTATATAATCTTGGGAAAAAATACACCTATATGCAGATTTTCCTTCTGGATAAGTTATAGATATCTATTTTCTTTACAAATTCCTGGAAGTTATCTATATTTTTAAAGCTTCATGAGCTTTATTTACAGAGTTACACTGTAACCTTTACAGCACTCCATTCATTACAGCTATGTCCAGAAACTAATTTCTGTTCTGTAACCACGGTCTTACCAAAAATAAATGAAGATTAGGAAGAGATTAGAGATTTAACAGTCAAAACCACCAAACTATCTCAAATTTACTGCTTATAGGATTTAGATATTGTAATACAAAATGAGTTTCATTGTTTTACCTGTCAATATTTTGATATGATCACTTATCATATGTTTTTTTTAAATCTTGTTTATTTGACGTTCCGTAAGATTCAACCTACTGTGTGATTTAAGAGATTTTAAAAACATGGAATCATGATCACAGCTTGAACCCTGGGTCTGTATGTTGATACTGGAATGCTTGAAATCTGGACTTTCTGGCTGACAGTTGCTTGAAGAGATGCTACAGAAAGGGACCTGAGAGTCCTGATCAATGTCGAGTTGAACATGAGCCAGCAGTGCCCTGGCAGCCAGGAGAACCAACCCTGTCCTGGAGGCATCAGGCACAGCATGGCCAGCCAGGCAAGGGACAAGGGAGGGATTGTCCCCTCTGCTCTGCACTGGGGCAGCCTCACCTCCGGTGTTGGGGGCAGTTTTGGGTGCTGCAATGTAAGAATGACATTAAACTGCTAGAGAGTGTCTAAAAAAGGGCAAAAAAGATGCTGCTGAGGTTTCTTGGTCTGTTCAGCCTCGAGACGAGACTGAGGGGAGACCTCATTGCAGTTACAACTTCCTTGTGAGGGCAAGCAGAGGGGCAGGCACTGATCTCTACTCTGTGGTGGCCAGAGAAAGGACACAAGGGAATGGACTGATGTTGTATCAGGGGAGGCTTAGGTTGGATTTTAGGGAAAGGTCTTCACCCAGAGGGTGGTTGGGCACTGGAACAGGCTCCCCAGGGAAGTGGTCAAAGCACTAAGCCTGGCAAAGTTCAAGAAGCACTTGGACAATATTCTTAGGCACATGGTGTGACTTTTGGGCATGGTCCTGTGTAGGGCCAGAAGTTGGACTCAATGATCCTTTTGGGTTCTTTCCAAGTCAGCTGATTGTGTCATTCCTGTGATTCTGTGATTCTCTGATATGCAAACAAAAACATACATACACGAGATGAAGTTCTAGATAATTACTAAGATTAAAGTAATTAATTAATTAATATCTAAATCTTCTCTTTCAATAAAACACCCATTTTTAAAAAAAAGTCTGTAGTTAGAAAATAAAAATAATCCTCTTTAGTAATGACCTGAATGAATTCTGATCAGGTTTTAGTATTAGTTTTTACCTTGAGCATTAATAGTTTTCAGTTTCTGAGAAAAAATCATGAACTGTGGTTTATCATCCCTTCACATTCCAAGGGAGGTATCAATACAAATACATTCTCTGAAAAATCCTGTTAAGAATTGTAAAACACAGTTTCCACAGACTGGAATTACAGGGCTTATGAGCAAAGTTCTGCTCAGGAAGGACTTTCAGAAATGGCCCTCAAGGAGAGGCATTTCAGCACTGAGTTCCACTACTCAGAAAAGACCTTTGTGACCAACCAAAATTGCAATTCTTTTCTTTTAAGACTTAACAACGGTATTATGTTCCAAGAGGCAATCATTCAAGTATAGACAATTTAAACAGAGAGCTTTAAAGTGAAAAGGCTATGGAAGAATAAGGCCTGTAAAATGAAGGTGAAACAGCTAAGTAGGGAACTTGATATTTCCAGGACCAGCAATAAAGTATCTTATTTTCCTTTTGGCCCTGATCCACTTCACGATATTTGTGGCCAACCAGAGTGGCCATCACACAGCCTTTTGCTTTCATTCTCTTGGAGTGATCCAGAAAGCTCACTCCAAGAGAATAATGCATCCATGTCAGAAAAAAAAAAAAAAAAAGAATTTTATCGGTCTCAGCAGAAGAATGCAAAATATAACAATGCAAACAAAAGCTAAAGCTGGGCAGAATATTTTGCATGAGTTTATCTATTCAAAGAGCTGGATTAATAAATTACAGCATTGGGCTACCGATGATTAATTATTTTTCCAGTAGTGTATGAAGTGGCTTGGAGAGTCAGGAAAAATAAATGGCAGTTCAGAGAAACTTAAATTAGCAAGTGCTTTTTTGAATTACCTTCTCCAAGGTACCAGTCAGGGTCCAATGGTCTTCTCAACACTAGCACAAGCTAACTACTAAATTACCCTTATTGCTCCACTGTCACTGTCATGGTATCTCTATTCAAATCCCTGTCATTACAATGATCCTGCTCTGCTCATATCCTCCAGTCATTCCTTAGGATTTTCTGTGAAGAAACAGCAGTAAAGAAGATCCCTCCTCTAAACCCTCATAACAATAAGAAACCACTTCTGGTCAGTCTCCCTCTCTGCTTCCTCTTCCTATGCCCGTGCAACATCCCCACCTCCAGCTGCTGGTGGGTCAGCCTGGCCAAGGAGAATGACAGAGAACATCAACAGAGCCCACCAAGTGTGAATAGAAACACTGTTTTACGTCGAGGAAGACCAAAACAGCATGTGAAATAAGTGACCTGGACTGTCACAAAGATGGTCTATATACTGAATCCTGCAAACTGATTACCACTATCTTGTAAAACTTTTCAGCAAAGGGGTTTTATCCAGACTTCCACAAAAGCTTTGCACACTTGCAGTTTTCTAAAAGTCCAGGCTTTTATTTACGCAGTGAGAATTGTAAGTAGTGAACACCCAGACATAAAATGACTTAACAGTTCTCTAACTATCATCTTTCTTTGAATTCCATATGATTAAAAAGAATGTAGCATGATCCCATTACCATTTGCCTTAGTGACACTCTGTGAATGCATAACAATTAGAAATATTCTGTGATAAAAAAATTGTCAGCATTTGGTACTAAAATTCACCATACATTATCTTCCATACTACTCTACACCTACTACTTGCCTTAGAGTCTGTACCACAGGTTGTTCTGTGTGTGTATGATTTATAACACCAATATTATCCATAATTAGAACAGATAAACAAGAATTGGCAATTAGAGGGACCTTAAGTAATTTTTCACCCTATCTCAACAAAATGGCTAAACTGCAAGTGACAAGCTTGTAAATTAAAAATCTGAAAATAAAAAAAACTTTATTACAAGTGTGTCATATGTGAGTTGAGTGGCATATAATTAGATATGCAGTAATTTTATTATGGTTATTTGTTGCTGGCTTACAAAGACTTTTTATCTTGAAAGGCTTTCTGACTGTGACATTTTCTTTAGAGTGTCCATGAAAGGAAGTGTTGAAACTTTGGCATTAAGACACGTAAAACTACTTGAGAGAAATTACATTAAAAACTACCCTAGAAGATGCTTGCAGGAGTTACGTTTGGAAGTGTTATAAACAATTAATTTCTGAAAACAACCTTTCTTTCATTGGACAGGAAGTCTTGCTTTAATTGTCGTTGTTTCAATTCATTACACAAGTCATTTGCCTTTTCCTTGGAAAGGAGAGAACTCAGCTTAGGCAGAGCACTAATGATAAATTTTACTGGGTTTACATGGCAAGGTTTTAGTAGTGGGGAGCTGCAGGGGTGGCCCCTGGAAGAAGAGACAAGGAAATTCCCCTGTGTTGGATGCAACCATTCCAAAATGGACCTGCCCCTGGCCAAAGCAGGGCTCATCAGTAATGGTGACAACTCCGTGATTACATGCTTCAGAAAGTGTAAAAGCATTGCATAACAGTTTTAAGGGAAAATAAGAGAAAAAAGTGAAAAAAATAACCCTGCAGAAACCCAGGTCTGTGAAGGAGTGGGAGTAGGGCTTTAAGTGCCAGAGCAGAGATTCCCCTGCAAGCCAGTACACATATCATTGTGGAAAAAAATCATTCACCTGCAGTTTACGGAGGACCATGATAGAGCAGACATCTACACTGTAGCCCACAGAGAACCACATGCCTGAGCAGCTGGGTGTGCCATGAAGGAAGATGCAGCACATGGAAGGGCACCCTCAAGGGAGCATGTTCCTGGCAGGACCTGCTGCCCTAGGGGCAGCTCACATGTTGCAGCAGTCTATTACCAAAAACTGTTCCCCACGGAAGGAACCTGATGCTACATCAGGGGAAGGGTGTGAGAAGGAAGGTGATGCAGTGGCAAAGTGTTATGAGCTGACCACAATCTCATTCCCCATTCCCTATACCCTGATCTGAGGGTAAGAGGTAGAAGAGTTGGAATGAAGGAAGCCAAGCCCAGGTAGATGAGAGGGAACTATTCTTGCTTATTACTACCTTATTCTATTTTTAATTGCCAGTAAAATAAATTAGACTTCCCCAATTCTAGTGTTTTTCCTGTGATGGTGATTGGTGAGTGATCTCCCTATTAGCTTGATTCACAGTCTTTTTCATTGTATTTTCTCTCCCTGCCCTGCTGAGGAGGAATGAGCAAACAGCTTGGTGGGCACCTGGCAGTCAGGCCATTACAACAATACAAAGTTTAGGCATATTAATCTCTAATTTGAGACTTGGGGATAATCTCACTGACTTCCTATGGTTTTTCTCAGTTCAGCATGGTTCAATATACAGAATGAAATTGCACTGTCTAAGACACAGGACATTTCTCTTCAGGAGACAGAAGGAATCCAAGAAGAGTAGATGTAGAAAATATGCAGATTCTAGTTTTAGCAGTTCTTTCCAACTTTCCTCCTTTACTCTTAATGTCATCTCTTGGGCTGGATGTCTTCCAGCCCATCTCCAGAACAGAAGCACTCCTTTGTCCCATCTCTGTCCCTGCCACCTCGTTTGTCCCTCCAAGTCCAGAAGGAGCTCTTAGTTCATTCAGGCACAAAAAGTTCAAACTATTCCTTGGTAAATGACACTTCTTGAGCTTCCCTCCATATTGGTTTGTGATGAACAAATGCAGAAGCCTTGAAGAAATCACAGTTGGTACCCTATAGTGTGCAGATATAATACTGAACTACAACCTCAAGATAATAGAGTTATTGTTAAGGACATTCATATAAAACAGCATAATAGAAAATACCATCTCAGGTTAGATCAGCAGTATCTCACAGACACAGACCTGCACCTGGTCTGATCCAAAACTTTCTTGAGCAAAAGACATGCCCTTCGATGCCTCAATGTGAAATGTCATTCCCAAGTTTTTTTTCTCGGTGCAGTTGACTCACACTGAATGCTTAAGAAATAAATTTAAATTTTATTTATCATTCTTCTCAAAGCAACTATGCATTTAAATATATACCAGTTTTCTATGTAAACCAGTCCTAGATTTATGTAATTTTTTTTCAGGAAAATGTTTACCAACTTCTGGTTGTCTTATTCCCCTTTGCAGTCCTCTTGCAGTTCTGGAACCACATTATGATCCCACTAAGCTCTGCTTCCAGCATTGGCCACTGACACTGTTCAAAAGAACTGTACATTACAGTGGTCATTAGTGTGCCCTAAGTTAAACCAGTTTTCACACTGAATAGAACATAATGTTGTGCATGGTCATCTTTGATCATAATATCCTGATCCTACTCTGTGCTTATGGGTGTGTAGTGAAATCTTACTTTAGTCATTGTCCTCGTGCAATAAATCCATACTACATGGTCCACTCTCCATCTGAGTGTGTGTGTATTTCATAGAAGCCCTGATCAACCCTAACATCTAAATTTTGCCATTTAGTAGAGGAAACTGATGGAAAACACTAATTGGTGATGATGTAAGTTGTCAGTATCTGCAATGCCATCAATCTGAACAGTAAAATTGGGAAGGTTTTCCTCAGTCTTGCTGTACCTGTGATTAGGTGGCAAAGGCTCTCACAGGTATAAAATGAAAACAAAGCACACTGTAATATAAAACAAACATGTCATGAGAAATAGTGAAGAATTGTATCAGCTACCTGTCAGAATTAAATGTATTCAGAAACATTCTTTTCCTCTTTTCAAAAATGCAGTTGCTGTTCTAATGGGCATATAAGTCATGCTATGAACTCAAGGAAATGATGGGGCAAAAAAGTGGCACATACAATGATTCCTGCCACCGAAGAAATAAGAAATTTAGGTTATCAAAATTCTTATGATGCCTCTCCCAGAAACTTCAGCCTTGACTAATACAAATCATTAGAGCTATTCTTTCACAAATCACACATAAACAAAAAGCAAACCTTTCCAACTAATTTCACTACCTTCATGTCTCTCCTGGTGTCTACATTTTTCTTGCATTATTTCAACTATACATATCAGCTGTAGAAATTTGCTTTTTCATAGGTAATATGCTTGCAGTTTCCTCCATTAGTTTTTTGGGATGTTTTGGCTTTTAAAGTTTTTTTATTATTTTTTATTCTGGGATGTAGGGTTGAGGGGTTTTAGTTGGTTGGTTTTTTTGTGGGTTTTTTTTTGTTTGTTTGTTTGTTTTGTGGTTTTTTGGGGGTTTTTGTTTTGTTTTGTTTGTTTTTATTTTAATAATCCTGTGCTTTGGAACAGCAGAATGGCATGTGTTTGGTTTTGGGTTTTTTTTAAGTATACAGCAGCATAATCTTCTATCACTGTCTGGTTTTTAACAAACCTTATGTAACTGCAGTGTTCTATCACCATTTATGATTTGAGATTAGAAACATTTATTACCTTAAAGTATAAGTTTTGTTCCATTTTTGTGTCCAGAATGAAAATAAAATTGAATTGAAATGTGATCTCAGATTCTTTATATTGCCTCCAACCTGAATAATGTTTGTGTTTCTTTGTGATATTCTTCATCTAATTTTATCATTGCTGTGAAAACCTTAGTTAATTTTCAAAGTGAGATGTTAAATGTAGTATATTAACAGTGCCACTGAAGACTTACAGCGTCGAAAATAAATGGAGGGTTAATAACAGTTTTAAAAATTAAAAAAAGCAATAAGAAGCAGAGAGCGTAGAATTGGAAATTGATGTGATTGGTCCTCAGCCCAGAATGCTGTCTGTGGGACTTGAATTAGCCTTTTAGAAATGAAAAACAGGTCACTTTTCCCTTTCCTTTTAATACTATGCCATGGGTTAACAGAGTTTGTTTTTTAATTAAAGAAGAATATAGAATATTGCCCTGTCAGGACTTTGGAATTGTTTTAGAAAGGACAGGGAAAATTAGAAGCTAATTTTAGGCATTGACATCTGCTTTGACCACTGAAAATGTTGAATACGACTTTGGGAAGTACTCATATAAATCCTGATTTTGTTCGAGTCAGTCCTTTTCCTTTGGGCCGGAGAGAAAGGTAACATCATGTGGCGGCCGGGGTCGGCCAGGCCCCGCCGGCCGGGCTGAGCTGCCGGGGCCGGGCTGACACGGGCCCGGAGGAGCGGCCCCGTGCCCTGTGAGACAAAGATGACTTTAGAGAGAGTGATTTGAACCCCTCGGCTCCTGGGTTAAAAGGAGGTCTCTCTATTTCGAGATAGAGACGATTTTAGAGATAGAAGGAGAAAATCCTTGTTTTGTATTAAAAGAAGCATAAGTATTCTTAAACAGCACCCCAAATACACTGAGAGGCCCATGAGTAGCCAGGGGAAAGGCTGCTAATGGGTGAGACTGCCCAATCTGCAAAAATTCCGGGCGGTTGCAGATTTGTGACATTGAGAGCCACTTGATTGTTGTAGTCTTGCAGCAAAAGTCTCCATGGTACTCTAGAGAGACTCCTCTCCTAAAATGATGAAAAATTATGTTTACATGGTGAAACCAACTGAAAATCAGAGGTGCTGTCTCTCTATGTTTTTTCTAAGAAAGTTTGTAAGGGGAAGGAAGAGTGTTTTGAAGTTTCATTTTTTTCTGACTTTTTTTTCCTTTTCCATTCTTTTAGTGTTTGTTAATAAAGCTATTTGTTTATTTTTAAGCTTGAGCCTGCTCTGTTTCTCCTGATCCTCTCCCTCAAAGGAAAAAAAAAAAAAAAGAGTAAACACCAAGACCACTACACTAAATTTAGCAAACAGAATTTAGTGAATGTGAAAACCACTACATATTATCATGGTAGTTTGCTGTATGCTAATGTATAAAAACGTAGAGAAATTTCTTTAAAAGGGTGACATTTGGAATCTTTCACTCTTCACATTTGTGGGTTTTGAACTGACTTCTTCCAACTCCCAGAAAAGATTTTATCCAGTAAGCTGTGGGTGTATATGACCCTCTTGTTCTGCAAGGAAAGAGAGGAAGTGCTAGTTTAAGCTCAGTGCTTATAGTGAATCCTACGTTCTGCTCCCGGTACCCAATTGTGAATTTTATTGTGATGGTTTCAGGTAGCACACAAGAGAAGACTCTTAAAAAGTATTTAAAAAAAAGAAAAAAAGAAAAATCTACAGAAAGCATGTCAGTTATGATGATTGTGCAAGCTAGACCCAGCTTCTAATTCTGGCTATTTCTGAGAGCAAAAGCTCCTGTCTCTTCTATCCTCTAACTTGTAGTCCAGACAAAGGGGATTGTAGACACTGTGGTCTGCTAAACTCTTCTAAAAGTCAGTGTTAAGTACGCTTATCAAGAGAAGAGGAGAAAATTAAAGGTGCCACAGCCCTTCCAGACAAAGGTATTTCTGGACTTGTGCTCATATGATTTTCAGGCACTTAAAAGTTGACCATACAGACTTGGCATCTACATATAGCTGGGGATTTGCACAGGGGATTGGGAGGAAGTAGTCTGAAGTGTGAAATCTGTTTCCACTGTATCCCTAGAAATTTTTTAAGGAACTTAATTCTTGTTCAGAAACCTCAGGAGCCAAAACAGTCATGGTAAACATAGGGGAAAAAAAAAAAAAGAAAAAGTTCTGAATTTTAGGGGGTGGGTTTTTTGTTTGTATTAAACTATTTTTTATTTTTATTATATTAAACAGAACTGCTATAAGCAAGAAAAAATGTTTTCCCACAGTCAAAGATTAGCACAAAGATTTATTTTCTTCTGTCTTCTGGAGCCTTCAAGAATCAGATAAGTTTAAATCTTCTAGCTGGTTAACTCTATTTCCTCTAGGTTTCTTCCTCCGGTGTCATAAACTTGCTATACAAGCACTTTCTCATAATGTTCAACTGCTGTTTCAGTGGGAAAAAAAAAAAAAAAAAAAGAAAAAGAAATAGTTATATTTGCTGCAGTACCTTAGGATTCTGGGTCTGAATATCTACACCATGTCTTTACCAGTAATGAAGCTCACTCGGGTTGTTGGGTGAACATCGCTGATTCAGAGATAGCTAAAGGCTGAGAGACATCCCATCATCACTGCCATGTGATGCCCTGATGTGCATCTTAAGGCTAGTTGGAAGGAATTTTCCCATCAAATAAGAGCCTCTGTTCTACATTAAAATCCACTTATATTCAAATATTCAGTCAGAAAAGTAGTCTTTAATCCAAATTTTCTAATCTCTGTATATACATACATTGAAAAGATATTCAGCACTGGGACAATTAAGAAAATAAATAATTCTGTGTTTATTTCTCTGATTTGTAATAAGGACAAAAAAATGGTGCAAAGCATATAGCACCCCTTCCCTTCCCCCTCCACCCATATTCTTAATGTAAAGGTCTTCATAGGGCTTCTCCATGTGCAAATAGAAGTTTTCAAAGTCTGTGTTAACCTCCTCCTAAAGAAAGAGTAATTGCAGAGAGCAGGTTGGTCAGTTGTAGGGGTGTAAAACCCTGATGCGTTTCGTTACGTTTATTTATTTTGTAAAGTTGAATACTGTAATGGTTTGTTCTTTTGTACCCCCTATTTGCTGTATGTAATTGTTCCTCCCGGAGTACTGCCAATCATCCCTCCCCTATACCAATTTATGTCAATCCTCTCTCTCCTCTCTTGGGCGCCCCGTCAGTCACTCTGGGACCCTTCCCTGGTCTCTGGAAAGATCCAGAGAAGGCGTCGAGTGATTGGCTAGCACCCGGGGGATCCCCCACCTCCTTCTTGTTATTGGATCCCTCTCCCTAGGTTGACACCCCCTGTTACTCCCCCCTGTTCTGTTATTGGCTGTCCCGTTGTCGCCGCCCTGGTTTCACTCCCCTGCTTAAAAGTGCCTGCACGGTCCTGCTCTGCGCTCTCTCTGGGCAGTGGCTGACTGAGGTGGAGCTCCCTGCTGGACTCCCCTCCAATAAACCATCCTAAACCCTGTCCGAGAGTGCCGGCTCTTTTCCTGCCGCCGTGGTCGCGATCTCTACGTCCGCCCGTCTCTACTGTCTCTAGTGTGGGGAACCAAGACCCACTGGGAGGAGGTGGCCTGTCCTGACTTGCCACCCCGACCTTCGACACGTCAGCCGCAGTGTGTGCTGAGCTAGCCTGTGGGCTGCGCTGACCTAGCGTGAGAAGGCACAGGCGACAGCGTGTTCTGGCGCCCAACGTGGGGCCCCCCCCCTTTTGTGAAAAGGTGGACCTCACGGCACGGATTGAGGCTTCAAGAGCCTGAAGAAATCTTTGGGCGTCGCGCTACCCCGGTAAGAGCGGCGGCAGCTTGCTCCCGGGGAAGAAGAGGGCAGCTCCGGAGCGCTCCCGGAGTCCTCCTCAGGCGGCAGACTGGCTGACCCTGAGCTTTTACGATCCTTTTGGGAGGTTTCTCCGCGGGAGAACCTAGTTGTAAGGGACTTCTTAGAAGGTCCTGGCTGCGCAGCCCAGGGGGTGGAGGTTTGCCCCACTCCCCTGTGTGAAACCTTCCTGTGGGTCCCCTTTCGTTGTTTTCTGTTAATTAACTTTTGTTTTAGCGGAGGGTGCCTGGGTGGCACGGAGTTTGTTTTCTTTGATACAGCTCCCCGAGTGAGTGGGAGGGCCACTACCCGGTTTTTAGGATTTGCTGTTTGTCCTTTTAGTTTTGCTTTGCTTTTGCTCAGGTGTTAGCTGGGGGTAGCTTTTTGGGAGAGATGGGCGCGAAGCTCTCAGCTACCCAAAAGGGCGTGTATTATAGTTTGATTTCTATAGTTCAAGAAACCCAGTTAAAGTTTTCGAATGGTGAGTTAAAGTGGTTCGTCTGCTGGCTCTTTTTGCATTTCCCACAACTATCTCCTGACAAAATCTACACAGCCCGATTTTGGGGCTTGGTAGAGAAGAAAATTTTCCAATTAGCAGGATCAGGAGACAAAGAAGCACAAAAATTCCTCAATTTGGCCGCGCAGCTCAGTGCTGCCGTAAGAAATCAAAAAGAAATGCAAAAACAGCCGAGTTGTGGGCAGCCAACCCCATGCTCCCCTAAATCTTCTCCTAAATCCCCTCATCCCCAGAAGGGCATTTTGAAAGGAGCAGCAGGGACCTTGCCTGCTGGTTCAGGCTCCCCAAAAATGCCCGGCTCCCCCCGCCTGGGCAGTCTTGGCCAGACTGTCCAGGGTCTCTCCGGCAGCCCTGGCGAGGCTGCTCAAGAGTCTCTCCTATCCCCATCTCCCCCAGTTACAAAACCCAAAGTTCGTTTTAGTTTAGAGGGGGAGATCCAGTCACAAGATGGCTCCCACTTTCCCTTTTCACAGAATGGCGGAGGCCGCATGGCTCGGTCCTCCCCATCCCCCATTCCTTCTTCCTCCCTTAACCCATTTCTTCCCGCCCACCCTTCACCCAACCCCTTCCTATCCTCGACCCCTCCCCTTCCCCATACCCCACCTCCTTTTTCCCGCCTTCTCCAAAAGCCCCTCCCAAAACCCCTCCCTCTCATACCGCCCCTCGACACACCCCTATGATTACAACATCTGCCCAGACCACACCCCCTCCTGGAAGGCGTGCCTCCTGGTCTTCCGGTTCCCACGCCCCTCCTTCCGGTTCCCACGGTCGGCAGCCGGAGGGGGTGGAGCCAGGACAGGAATCCATTGAGCCACCCCAACCCTCCCCTGTCCCATCCCTTGCGCCCGTTGTTTATAAAAACTCCCGGGGTGGACACAATGTCCGTGCTATCCACCACCCCTTCCCTCAATCCACTGTCAGAGATCTGTGCAAGGCACACCGAGACTACGGGAGGGACAGTCCCTATTTTAGGGGCCTTCTCCGCTCCGAGCTCGGTGCATCCGCAGTAATACCGGCGGATATTAAACAGCTTTTCTCCTGCCTCATGAACTCCACGGAGTTCAGGTTGTGGGAGGAATCCTGGAAACAGCTACTAAAAGATGCCTTGCCAGATCTCCAAATGGATCCAGAAACAGCGGTTGATGAGGAAGGGAATGCCCTCACCATAGACCATCTTTTGGGTGAGGGACGGTGGACATCCCCGGGAGACCAAGTAGCTGCTATACCATCGAAAGCTCTTGTACCAATGCGCGATTTGGCTCTAAAAGCCTTTTTTGGAATGGTGCCTGACGGTCCTATAATTCCTTATTCTAAAATTATGCAGGGACCAAAGGAATCTTTTACCGAGTTTGTGGAGCGGCTCAACAGAGCCGTAGAGGTACAAGTCCCAGAGGCGAACATTAGGGAAGGAATCCTAAGGGAGATTGCCTTTGCTAATGCAAATTTTGTAGCTAAAAATGCGATATTAAGTCTTCCCTTAGACCCTCCCCCCTCAGTCTCAGAGATGCTCCGCGTATGCTGGATAAAGGTTCCACTCCTACAAGCGGGAGACGCAGACCATCGCCCCAAGATTCCCAGAGTCTCCCCAGCCAATGCCGCCGGATCGTCATCAGCACCAGCCCCCAACAGATGGCCTTATATCCCAAATCGCCAGCGTTGCTATCTCTGTGGGGATGTGGGACATTGGGCATCACAATGTCATCTTAAGAAAGACCTAGATGCCATTAAAAACAAAAAAGGGAGGAGGCGGGAGAGATGGGTCGTTGGGTCAAAGACCAAATCAAAAAAACTAGAGGGGGAGCGCAGGTCCACCCGGCAGCGATGATACAAATAGGGTGGACCGGGCAGTAGAGGGGGAGAACGGAGGGAGGAGCGCTGATGATACGCTGCCTAACAGAAAAATAACACCAGAAAAACACTACCGGACGTGACAAAACCCTATGACCATGACTTGTCAAGACCTATTCTAACAGCAGATTCTAAACATCCGCCTTACAGGTTGCGGCTCTCCGAGGGCTTGTATCTTAGAGACGCCGACTGGACTATAATATCGGTAAACACCGAGGAGCAGAGCTCCTGGCCAGTTGTTGGAGGTGAGTACATCGTCATCGGGGATTGCAAGCACACACCGCAAGAAATTGAGATTCTCCCAGGGGTCCTAGTCAACAACCCGGGGGAACTCATTCTCTGGCTGCGTTGCACCCACCCACCTACTTACTTACCGAAAGGCCAAATAATCGCCCAGATAATTCCCACTCGGGGACCTGAAAACTCACCTGAGATCCCAGTAGCCTGCCCAGTGCAGGCTATCACTGAAAAAAGCCCCCGGGTGGCCTGTGAGCTTAGCGTGGGTGGGGAGGCCCTGCAGATCACGGGCCTGTTAGACACGGGGGCGGATGTGACGATCGTTCCCGCTAAGGACTGGCCGTCACATTGGGCCCTGCAGGACGTGGCTGGACACATACAAGGTGTAGGCGGCATGCAATTGGCGAAACAATCGAAAAGCGTGGTACAAATTAAGGGGCCGAGAGGGCAATTGGCGAGTATCCGCCCTTTCGTTTTGAACTACAAGGAGCCCCTGCTTGGCAGAGACCTCATGTCCCAATGGGGGGTCAAAATTGACATACCTGACCCCTCACAGGATTTTTCCGCGGCGGTCGCTGAGAAGCGCCCTACCCCTAAACTGAATTGGAAAACAGATGTTCCAGTGTGGGTAGAACAGTGGCCGCTTTCCAAACAAAAATTAAAGGCGCTTGAGGAGCTCGTTGAGGAGCAATTAGCCAAAGGACTGGATAGTAGAAACCAACAGCCCTTGGAATTCCCCAGTCTTCGTCATTCAGAAGCCGGGAAAGGACAAGTGGCGGCTCCTTCATGACCTCCGTCAAATAAATAACGTCATAGAAGACATGGGATCTCTCCAACCAGGGATGCCCTCCCCAACCATGCTGCCCCAAAATTGGAAATTGGCTGTAATTGATATCAAAGACTGCTTTTTCCAAATTCCCCTACATCCTGACGATGCCCCGCATTTTGCATTCTCGATTCCAACCATCAATCGAGAAGCCCCAAGGAGACGCTACCATTGGCAGGTGCTCCCACAGGGAATGAAGAACAGCCCTAGTATCTGCCAAGGGTATGTGGCCTCCTTGCTGTCCTCGGTTCGCGCAGCCGCGGAAAAGGCCATCATCCATCACTATATGGATGATGTCCTTGTGTGTGCCCCGAGCGATGATGTTCTGTCCCACGCTCTTGACCTCACAATCAATGCATTGATTGCTGCAGGGTTCGAGCTGCAAGAAGAGAAGGTTCAAAGGATGCCGCCTTGGAGATACCTCGGGCTCGAGATCAGTAAGCGGACCATTGTGCCGCAAAAATTGGAGATCAGGACAAAGGTTAGCACCCTCGCGGATGTCCACCAGCTGTGTGGGGCATTGAATTGGGTAAGGCCCTGGTTAGGTCTCACCACTGAGGATCTAGCTCCCCTTTTTGATTTATTGAAAGGGGGAGAGGAGCTCGGTTCTCCCAGGGTCCTTACCCCAGAGGCGAAAAAGGCCTTAGAGAAGGTCCAAATTTGTATGTCCAGTAGGCAGGCCCATCGATGTGACCCGGACCTGCCTTTCAAATTTATCGTGATGGGAAGACTGCCACACCTTCACGGGGTGATCCTCCAGTGGAGGGACATCGTAAAAAAAGATCGGGGCAGGGAGGATCCGCTGTTAATCATCGAGTGGGTCTTCCTCAGCCATCAAAGGTCAAAGAGAATGACCCGACCACAGGAGTTGGTCGCTGAGCTGATCCGGAAGGCAAGATCCCGGATTAGAGACTTGGCCGGTTGTGACTTCGAATGCATTCACATCCCAATTGGTTTAAGATCGGGCCAAATTACGAAAGCAATGTTGGAACATCTGCTTCAGGAGAATGAAGCTCTGCAATTCGCCTTAGATTCCTTTACAGGACAAATTTCTATCCATCGGCCAGCCCATAAAATTTTTAATCAGGATGCCAAATTCATGTTGTCTCTGAGAACGGTTCAGAGTAGGAAACCCCTCAAAGCCCTGACTGTGTTCACAGACGCGTCCGGAAGATCCCACAAGTCAGTGATGACTTGGAAGGATCCTCAAACTCAGCAGTGGGAGACAGACGTTGTTGAGGTGGAGGGATCCCCTCAAGTTGCTGAGTTGGCCGCAGTCGTCCGGGCATTTGAGAGGTTCCCCGAACCGATCAATTTGGTAACTGACTCCGCTTATGTAGCGGGGGTGGTGTCTAGGGCAGAACAAGCGATCTTGCAAGATGTCTCCAACACTGCACTGTTCGATTTGCTCTCGAAGCTAATTAAGCTCGTCTCCCACCGAGAGCAACCGTTTTATGTTATGCACACGAGGTCACACACTGATTTGCCAGGGTTCATTGCGGAGGGTAACAGGAGGGCTGACGCTCTCGCTGCCCCGGCCGCAATGGCCCCACTGCCGAATATTTTTGAGCAAGCAAAGCTCAGCCACCAACTCTTCCATCAGAACGCGCCTGGCCTGGTCCGCGAATTCCACCTGACACGGGAACAGGCCAAGGCGATAGTGGCCGCCTGCCCCTCCTGCACTCAGTATGCACTACCAACAATGAGTGCTGGAGTCAACCCCAGAGGCTTGAGAAGCTGTGAAGCGTGGCAGACCGATATAACTCACTTCCCAGAATTCGGCCATTCCAAATTCATACATGTTTCAGTAGATACCTTCTCTGGGGCAGTTTTCGCCTCCGCCCACACAGGGGAGAAGTCCCTGGATGCTATCAAGCACCTCATCCAGGCCTTCTCCTTCCTGGGAATCCCGAAGGAGCTAAAAACTGACAACGGCCCGGCGTACCGCTCCAAGGAGTTCTGCAGCTTCCTACAGCAATGGGGAGTGGAACATAAAACCGGCATCCCCCACTCCCCTACGGGTCAAGCCGTGGTGGAGAGGACCCACTGAGACATTAAAAGGGTCCTCCACCAACAACAGCAGGTTTTGAAGACAGAACCGCCCTCAATTCGGCTGGCCAGAGCGCTGTTCACGTTAAATTTCTTAAACTGCTCCTTCGAGGTTTTGAACCCCCCGGTCGTGCAGCACTTTGGTGCAAACCCTCAATTTAACATCAAGGAGAGGCCGCCCGTCATGGTAAAAAACCCCGAGACCGGAAAGATGGAAGGGCCCCACAGCTTGATAACATGGGGTCGTGGATACGCCTGTGTGTCCACCCCCACGGGCCCGAGGTGGTTACCATCCAAATGGGTGAGGCCCTACGTTCCGAAGGCCTCGGGGTCCCATGGGAAAAGGTCTACACAAGTCGCCCAAGCAGCGTGGAGGCGGCGGAGGAAGGAGAGCAACAACTGGGATGAACTCCCCTTCGCTTAAACCCATCAGAAACCCACTAATGTATGTTTCAGTTCTTTTTTAGTTTACACGATGACTCCTGCTTGGATCAAACCCCTGACCCTGAGGAGCGCTCACCACCTCCTCAGAGCCGTCCTGCTGCTCAGCCTCCAGCTCCCGACCGATGGATGGATCGTCCCACAGCCCAAAGCTAATGTGTGGGCCACCCTCGCTAGATCAATGGGGCAAGACCATATATGTCTTTCTGCCACAACAGCAGACAACCCCCTCGCGTCCTGCCTTGTGGGGATCCCTTTCAGGCCTAGGGAATTTCCATCAAAGATCCTAGACCTCGCCTACCAGATCAACAGGGAAGGCACCGCCACAGGTCAAACAGCATACTGGCACTCCCCTCCCGGAGCTTCTGTTGAAGTTAAGATCAACCTCCCCATTAAAAATCCCTTTGTGTTGTGGAGGAAGTATATGTCTACCCTAACCCTTTTAAGTTCCCCTCCTACCGAGTTAGAGCTTTTAGATTCCTCTAACGCGTCATATTGTGTTCAATTTATGTTTACCCCTCCTAGGGACCAGGAAAGATTCTATCAACACGTTCATCAAGTCAAAGGCGCGTACAGAGCAGGGGCATGGTGTGATCGTATCGCCCACGTAAAAATGCCGACCACCTTTGACGACAACCCCCTGGCCCTTCCCAAGGGAGTGTTTCTACTATGCGGGGACCGGGCATGGGCAGGCATCCCCCCTCGCCTGATAGGAGGTCCTTGCACTTTCGGCCGGTTGGGCCTGTTTACCCCCAACAAAACAAATATCATGGATTGGCAGAGAAAAAATTCCACCAATTCGGCAATTCGTAAGCGGGATTTGTCCGCATTTGACCCAGACTGTGACTCTGAAATTATCCATTGGTCCAAGACAAAGGGTGTAGCTGTCACAGTGTTCCTACCTTGGGTCGCAATAGCGAAGTCTCTAGGTGAATTGGCCCACCTAGAGTGCTGGGTGGCTAAGCAGGCGAATTTAACCTCCGACGCCCTGGCCAACCTCCTATCCGACGAGGAAGTGACAAGGCAGGCGACGCTGCAGAATCGTGCGGCCATAGATTATCTGCTCCTCCTCCACGGCCATCGGTGTGAGGAGTTCGAGGGGCTTTGCTGTTTCAATTTAACATCAAAGGCAGAAAACATATATGAGTCCATTCGGAAGATCCGAGACATGGTCGGGAGCATCAAAAAAGAGTCAAGCGACTGGTTGAGCGGACTCTTTTCGGATTGGGGGATCTCTGAGTGGGCAGGGTCAATTTTAAGGACTGGTTTATTGATTTTGTTTATTGTATTATCAGTTATAATATCTTTCAGTATTATTAAGAAGATGTTAGTTAAGTTGGTTTTTAGCACCTTGCACTCCCCCTCGGTGAACCTCGGCGCCAGAGGAAGAGGCAGAGGAGGAGGAAGACATAGAAATGGAGGAAATGTCGAGCAAAGGAAGCCGAATTCCAGAGGGAGAAGTACATCAAATGGAATGGCCCACTCAGCAAGAGTGGTGGGCTGAACTTTACCCAAACTCTGAGTACCTCCCTCCTCCACATCAATTTAACTCTTCCTGAAAAAACAAAAAAGGGGGAGATGTAGGGGTGTAAAACCCTGATGCGTTTCGTTACGTTTATTTATTTTGTAAAGTTGAATACTGTAATGGTTTGTTCTTTTGTACCCCCTATTTGCTGTATGTAATGGTTCCTCCCGGAGTACTGCCAATCATCCCTCCCCTATACCAATTTATGTCAATCCTCTCTCTCCTCTCTTGGGCGCCCCGTCAGTCACTCTGGGACCCTTCCCTGGTCTCTGGAAAGATCCAGGGAAGGCGTCGAGTGATTGGCTAGCACCCGGGGGATCCCCCACCTCCTTCTTGTTATTGGATCCCTCTCCCTAGGTTGACACCCCCTGTTACTTCCCCCTGTTCTGTTATTGGCTTTCCCGTTGTCGCCGCCCTGGTTCACTCCCCTGTTTAAAAGTGCCTGCACGGTCCTGCTCTGCGCTCTCTCTGGGCAGTGGCTGACTGAGGTGGAGCTCCCTGCTGGACTCCCCTCCAATAAACCATCCTAAACCCTGTCCGAGAGTGCCGGCTCTTTTCCTGCCGCCGTGGTCGCGATCTCTACGTCCGCCCGTCTCTACTGTCTCTAGTGTGGGGAACCAAGACCCACTGGGAGGAGGTGGCCTGTCCGACTTGCCACCCCGACCTTCGACACGTCAGCCGCAGTGTGTGCTGAGCTAGCCTGTGGGCTGCGCTGACCTAGCGTGAGAAGGCACTGCGACAGTCAGTCACAATGTGATACAATCTCAGTGCATGAGCATTTGTGCATTGTTTCATCCAAATTGCTTTTATTACCTTGTTCCATCTTTTTCATTTCATCTATACCTTCTCTGCTATGAAAACAAGATATTAATAATTTCTATGGTAAATACTGTACTGTCTTCCACATGTTCCTCTCCCTCTCTTTCTAACATATGTTTACTTGTCATTTCTTTCAAGAGGACCTCTATTATTCAACTTAAGGTTGTTTCAGAATGGCATAATGAGAGATTATATGCACTGCTTTCTTGAATTATTATAAACAAACAAAGAAGCAAACCTGGGCTATATTCTGCTGACAGTTTTCATTTTTAAGCCACACTCAAGTGATGAAGAAGAAGATATATAAAAAAAAAAATAGTTGCATTATGGATATTTTTTCCTGTACTCCTCATCATTCATAACAGGAAGATATTTTATAGATGCAAAAATAACATTTGATGGTTTGTTGTAGATGCTTTAATTATTTATAAGGATTAGTTTGTATTTAAGTAAAATATCCATAACTATGTCACATATCTAAGTTTACAGTAATTTTGATTAATTTTGTTTCCTTTGAGAGTGTAGTTGCATCATTTAGTCACAACAGACATAAAGAAACTTTACAAGCACCATTAACTTTTCTTTTTTTTAAAGTTACTGTTTTTACTGTCTGTCATTCAGATAGACATAAACCAGAACATAAATCAAGCATTTCCTGTATCTCAAGCTTCTAACCCTTTGTCAGAAATGAGTGGTTTAGGGCACTAAAATAATCAAATGTATTAACAAAAATTATATTCATTAATTCATATAAATTTGTGAAGGTGTGACTTAATAAAGTTCAACGTCAAAGTTCACTCTATTATTCACTACATAGATGAAACACACAAAGGCAAATTGAGTTGGAATCAAGCTAGAATGGTTTACAGAATGACCAGAAATGCAAAAGAGTGAGGGAGAGCTTCCCATTGCAGTCACAGGTTTCAGAGCAGAAACCCTTGTTTTTTAAACTTCTGATGGAGCTTAGGTATAGCCAAATCCAAACTTAGTCTCAGACTTTGCAATAGTTTATATCTAAAGTTTATATCATTGACCAACTTAACATTTACAGAGTCAATGGGTTTCACTACAATTATAGATCCAAGATGGCAATATTTATACTAGACACAGAGTATTTCAATCAATTCACACATACACACACATAAACATGAAGACATATATCTGTATAGGGATAATACAAAGGTGCCTGTTTAAAAATTCCTCTTGAGTTCTGTGAAATACTTACTTCAACTTTCTTGATATTTCTCAACAAGTGAGTGTTGATTTTTGAGGAGTGGGTGTATCAGCCAACCCCCATTTTGGTATTCAGTGGTGGTTCAGTGAGTACTGCGAACTTGGCAGTTCCAGAGCTCTGACAGGTGTCCCACTTTGCAGGAGACACTGGTACAGCCCGCTGTGGCCCAGGAGAGATCAGAGTACCTCGCCTGAGGCCATTGTTTATGGGGTTGCAAAGTGATTGATTTTAGTCAGAGAATAAGCTGAGTGGGAACAGACCCACAAGGACCACCAAGTCCAGCTCCAGATCCGCACAACACAATCCATTAGTCAGTTTCTATCCTGACTGCAATCCAGGTTGGTAATTGGTAAAAGTTTTAAGAAATCCAGTAACAATGGCACCATTCCACTTGAAATACAGTTAACTGATGTTCAAAGGTGGATGGGGATGATAGATTACTAACTCCCTGTACCCCACCGTGGTCAGGCAACAAAAGACCTCTTGGGGTTTCCAATAGCTCTGAGGGTCCAGCCCTGTTCAGAGAAATGGCTTAAATCATGTAGCGAGAGTTCTCTGGATGTGCTTTGTAAAATAAAAGGTTTTAATAAGCAAAGAAAATAATGAACATAAACAAACAAAGAAATGTAAGTCGAACATGGTGTAGAGAGCATTCTGACACTGGTAAGGCAGTCCAAAAAAGCCCTTGAGTTCTTTTGGGTAGTCCCTTTAGTACTTAATGGTCTAGGTGGGCTGTTTGGCACAGAGCACAATGAGATTGGCAACAGGCTTTGAGGGACACTTTCAAAGCCCAATCACTGTTCCTGTGCTGGCACTGAGCCAATACTAATGAAAAGGGCACAGAACTTTCTAGTTTGGTTTCCTTATATGTTTAAGGTAAACTGAAACCCTTTTCCTTATACAGAAATGCTCACTCAGGGGTGGGAGGTACGTTACAACAAAGCCCCTGCTACACGCAGTACTGCCCCCATCGTAGCCATGACAGAGTTCCTGGTATGTATGGTAAAGGGACACTTTACTGCACAAATCATTACACAAAGGCCAAGGCCTGATGGGAATACCTGAGGTCATAGAAGGCCCCAAGGAAGCAGGGTGAGAATACACTCACCACACCCTTCTAAGCTTACATAAAATACTTTGCACTTCAGATGAAAATTCCTATGGACTTCTTATTTCACCAAGTACCACTTACGCTTCAATTACTAACAGAGAGACACAGCTTCCAGATTCCTAGGCAAAAGTCTTGTGTCCAATTTTTAACAAAAAAAATTACTAAATTATTAAAGTTATGGGAAGCAATTATTTATCAAAAGTAATTACTGTACACATTATTTTTATTATTATGATTTCCCTTTGCATAAATAATGATTAAAGAGACACAAACTGTGGATAAGAAGATATGACCTTTAAATGTCCCTTACAATTTAAACTAGTCTATGAAATCTGTTATCTGATGTATGCAATTGATCCCTACACAATAGAATGACTGTATCAAGATTTTTCATTAATCATTTTAACTTTCATTTTGCAAAGGAAAATATTAGCTTTACACCTATTGAGAGATAAAACACTTTCAACAAATGATAGAAGCTAACTCACAGTATCTAAAGCACTTGCATGTAAAGACAAATTACAAATCTATAATGATTTTCACATTTTGTGATCTCCATATATAGTTACACTGTGATGCACACAGTCACACTTTGTTTCTCCTCTTCATCAGATTCTGTCTATGTTTTCTTTCGCAAGGACAGCAATCAACTGACATGGTAATTTTTTCCATTAAAACTAAGCAGCTTTTTAAACTCCTTTATTTTCAATTGTTCAGGTTAGTTAGGAATCTGTAATTTTTAAATCTATACTACAAGTAGATTGAATATCCAAATGATGGATAAATATTATATATAGTAGTCTAGATAAAAGCCTGGTAAATAATTAAAAACAAACAAACAAACAAAAAAAACCCCATCAGTTTGATGTTTCTGGCTACCACACATTTTATTATTTAT
>JAKJHU010002685.1:0-28948 GCA_022316685.1 Progne subis subis | reverse complement strand
TGCTTTCTCTGGCCGGCTTCTTAGGCTTCAGTGAAAGGATCCTTTCTGCTTCTGCATCTCATGTCCACATTAGTGTTCGGCACAGGGTCATGCTGTCTACCACGAGTTTCCAGTCATCATCAGACACCTCTGGCAGCCTAACGGTCGCCGAGAGGAGGAATCCATCGACGCTACGATGAGGTACGTCGAGGTTCAACCCATCTCTTCTTGCCCGGGAGTATGTTTAGGCGCAGAAGGTGCGGTATCACGAGAAGAAGTACACTGCCATGTATAGAATGCTTTCCCAGTTGCTGTCTGGGATGTGACTTTCTGAGTCTGTCCTGGACATGAAGTCCTGCTGAGGGGAATGGATTTGTGAGCCATACAAGTTTAGGGGTTAGGAGAGGGGGTAAGGAGAGTGTCCTGGTTTGGAGACAAATTTGGGGGAAAACCCCGGTATAGGATCCCTCCGGGAAGCAAACCCAAGTGGCCCCTCCCTCCAACCAGTCCGAAAAAAAAACCTTTGTGGAGAAAAGTGGAAAAAACTATTTTACTAAACAAATAAAGTGCATACAAGTATAAAGAATGAATAATATGAAACAATAAAACCTCTCATTCTGGAGTGAGATGGCCAATTGAGAAAGTCCTTGCCGTGGGTGGAGCTTGGCTCTCTCTCAGTCTCTCCTCAGTCCCAGTCCCTCCGGCGCTGCTGGAAAATGCCGAGCTCCAGGCCCCGGTGGGCCGCAGGTGCAGCCCCCAGTGCTCCCCTGGGTTTTCAGTCCAGAGCAGGTTTAAACAGTTCCAAGAAAAAAAGAAAGAAAAAAAAACAGTCCAGGGAACTTCTCTGCCCTAGCTAGCTGAAACTAACTAAAAGCAAAAAGATCTCTGTCCTGCAGTCTCTCCAAGCCTCCGCCGAACACCGTCCGGAGAAGAATGTGGAGGAGTCAGGCAGTTTTCTCAAAACAAACTCCGCGCTTCTCCTTGCTCGTAGAACCAGTTTTAAAGGCACAGGACTCAATATACAGAGTTCAAACAGAACAGACGATTGGGGATACAAGCATCATAAAGTTACCCTAGGACAGAGAGACACTCCAAAGAGCAGCTGCTCACTCTGAATGTCTTTCCCTTTGGAAAAGGAAAAGACTCGGTTCGATGCATCACAACGCGGCTGTGCACCACTAGGAGCACACAGGAGGTTTTAGACACTGCTGGCTCTGTCCTTCTGGTGGCTCTGGGAGTTGTGTAAGCTGTTTCAGTACAGCTGTAGTGGCAGTCCCAGGTTTGTTCTGGGGTGGCTTTCCGGTGCTTCTTTCTGTGGAGCGGGCTTTGGTTTTTTGGAGAGGCCGTGACTGCAGTCTAGAGCTGTTGGATGCTTTCAGTGTGAGGTTCAGGACTGCTCCTAGACAGCAGTCATCCTGCCTTTCTTGGTCAAGTCCAGACATCAGCAGTCATCCTGCCTTTCTTGGTCAAGTGCAGACATTTTCCTCTCCTTTCTGAGGCATTTGAATCCCTCTGGATTCCAGAGGGAGGTGCTAGACAGAGGTATTGGCTGTTGCTGACTTCTCACGTCCTCTTCTGTCACACTTTTACTTTTAAACCAGGTAGAAATGCTAATGACTGTCATGGTTTCCTGTTGACTAAACTTTGTTCTTACTCTTTACTCTTTCTGTGGGAGAGAGACAAGGGGAAATACAGACCAGGCTTCCCTTTAAATTTAACAAATGCTTTATGAACATGCAGTAACGGAATAGACAAAAACAAAGCTGGAAAACCAAGAAAGCGGAATGAAACTTCAACAACCGCTTTTCCCTTTCCCTCCCTTTACAAACAGTTTACTTTCCTACAAAACAACGTCAAGAAACAAACCTTCTCATTTCCAGTCAGTTTCACTACCTGATACTACTCTTTCATCCGTTCCTTAGGGGGAGACTACCCTTAGAGCAGTTCTCTTGCGGGTTTTCAACGGTCACAGAAACAACTGCCCAGAGAGACTTGCCTTTGTGCCTTCTCCTAGGAGCAGTTTCCTAAGATAGGTCTTAGGCTTCTGCATTCTGGCGTGTCACTTTTTAAAGATGACTACCTTTAAAGCAAAGGATTCTTCACTTCTGAGTACAGCGATATCTCGTCACTTCTTCAGTGGCGCAGGGGGCTTCTCTTTTCTTGTGTTCAAGTATCTTATAGGTTCTTCCTTATTTCATCACCAACACTTTTGCTTTATTTTACACATCCATTCCAACAATCATCTCCCTAAATGCATTTCTTTCCCACGATTCTAAGGAATGCCCTAAAGATAAGAATTCATTTCCATGGCTCAAGTAGGAATACAACAACTAAGTCTTCAAGTCTTTGTCCCAGTACTCTTATCGGTCCTGCTTTACCGACTTCATCCCGCCGTTCCCTACGTTCACTCTGTCTTTTGTTACTCTGTGGGAGAAGAGCTGCGCTCCGGAAGCTTCTTGCTGCTAAGAAACAGTTCCATCTGCTTGCCGTCTCTGCTTCTCCCTGTGTGGCTCCTGGTGTTAGCTGCTCAAGGCTGTGCTGCTGAGGGAGGAAGAACTCACAGAAACATCAGAGACTGGAGGACCCGGGCAGTCTAGAATCCCAAACACCTAGGCAGGATCATCCATGCGTTCTCAGCCCACTTCTCCGTGTCATTTGGGGTGGCTTCAGCCCAAAGGGTGCCCCTAGGTCTTCTCAGGGCCCGGCACGGATCTCTTGCTGTTGTAAAGGAGTCTGAAGAAAGTAGCTGTTAGAAAACACCAACTTCTCCTTCCCATTTCCCTTTACCTGGGAGCAGATAGGATCTGGCCAGGCCTCAGGGCACCTGCCCCCCCCCCCCCCCCCCCTGCAGAAGGGGGGAGCAGCCGGCCTAGCTCCCTGTTACCTGTCTCTTGCTAGCTAAAGGAAAAAGAAAGTAGCACCCACTGCCAGAAAATCACAGGGTTTTCAAGGGTACTTCCCAAAGCGGCAGCCAACAATTTCAGTGGTCAGAAGACATGCCCATATTCTAACTCTCTGATAGGTCTCTGTGTCTTGTACAAGCGATTCCCCAGTCTAGATCTGGAGAATTATTTTACATTCCTTTATAACTTAAAAAACTAAACTGTAGTAAGCCATGACATCTTCTCCTGAGAACCCTTTGCATTTAGGAAGAGGGCTGGGGTTTTGGCTAGGTAGGAGTTGCCCTTCACAGGTCGAGGTCTATTTCTGAAGGTGTCCCGGAGAGTTCATTGCTTTGCTGGTGGCAAGAGCAGATTGCTCTTTTTTTCTGCTTTCATTCTGGACGGTCCTGTGAAATCGTGGCCACGAAAGCTTGTGGCTCCTGAGAGCAGCTGCAGAGGTGGAACTTCATGTCTGAAGGGAGGCCTACCGTTCCAGGGAGATGAGAGGCAGCTTGTACAACACCTTGAACTCCTTTCCGATTTCTCAGTCGTGTCTTTCATGAGGCTTAGACCGGCTGTGTTCTTAACACACACACACCCAGAGCATCCTAAGTGCAGCCTTTTTGTGGCACTGTGATCGGTGGGGTTAGAGCAGGTGTCCGATGGACTTTGGATTTGACTTTATGACAACCTCTCTGCAGACAACTGGAGGTGCCTACAAGTCAGAGAAGAGGCAGTCAAGATTGAAGCACGCAGATAAGTAACCCCTTGGCTTGTGGATAGTCCATTTCTAAGACTTGATCATCACTTAGTTACCATACCACCTATTTAATTTCTTCCATCTTTATATTTTAATTTTCTTTATTTATTATCTTTACTTCTGCTATTATATTTTCCTTCCTTTTTAATTTTAATTCTTAAAATATTACATTTTGTTTTCATGTTATTTTTATTCTGTGGTTTCTTATTTTATATTTTTAACGTGTACTTTTATTTTTTTTCTCTTTTATGTTTTACTTTTTTATTACTTTTCTTTTAAGATGTTCAAATTTTTTTTTTTTTCTTTTTTTTTTTTCATCCCAAATTACCCTTTCTTACCAAAAGTCTGTGGCAGGTTGGCAGCAAAGAAGTTGGAAAATGATATCCGTGGCCACCGAAGGTCTGGATAGAATCGGGAGTGAGAGCAAAACCTCTGTATTTTGAGCTCCATTGAAGAACCCCAACGGAGAAAGCTGTAAACGCCATGGTACCGCTTCTTCCTTTTTACCCCCTACTGGGTCTCATTCTACCCATGCAGAGTATTAGCAGCAGTCACTTGATGTCGGGGTGTCTTTAGAGGTACCAATAAAAGGAACTAGATTTTTTTATTCTGTAACTCTCCAAACCTCATTGTTTAGTAACAAAGAAATCCGAAACAAAACCCCCCACAAAGAACCCCCCTTGAAAAAAAACCACATAAAATCTGCCAATATTATTTCAATGAGAAATAAATCTTTACCCTTTAGAAAAGCGGGCTCATTTAATTCTAATTAATTGTTGTTCTGATGCGTTAGGTTACTGAATTCGTTTACTTTTAGATATTGCTTAAAATATAAACTACCACGAATTTCTTCAAATCCATACAGTAATAAGACAGTATAATTAATAACAAGTGAAATGTAACATACAAAAAAAATCAGCAATATGAATAATTACAATCTATACTATGACATGCTATGTGCATCATAATATATGTAATGCACATAGATACGGCTATAAAACAAAATGCTAATGATGAATATAATAAATACTAAGACTTTGATCTATAGCCTACAGTCAAGGCTTTTTTGGTTAGAATTTGGTGAGTGGCCGGGTTCCGGTAGTTGCGCTTTGGGGGTCTTTTGGGGCATTTCTTTGACCGGATTTTTGGGTGGGGATTTTGGGCACGTTCTTTTTGGTCTCTGTTCTCTGCCTGTCCCTGAGCCCTGGCTGTGAACTCGGGGCAGTGCTGCCACCCTGTGGACACAGGGTGGTACTGCAGCTCCCCCCGTGCCCAGCCCCGCCGCGTGTGGGAGACCCGGCAATGCTAGTGCTGGAAAGGCTGGCACAGGCCTTGTATTTGGGGGGGACCCTGGTTTAAGCAGTGAGGGGCTTGGTGTGTGACCAGGGGAGCACTAGCATGTGAATTGTGACAGCTATTGAGGGCTTCAAAGACAGGCATGGGGCTCAACTTGCGGTGGAAGTTGTCTGGTACTTTTTAGAAAGTTAAATGGTAGGGGAACCCAACCAGGTGTCTCCATTCCAGTTTTCCAGTGGGAATCCGGTCCAGTTGTTCCCTCCAACCGGGTGAATCCATTCCAGTTTTCCGGGGGTAATCCGGTCCAGGTTTTCCATCCAACCCGGTGACTCCATTCCAGTTTTTGCCTGGAATCCGGTCCGGGTTTTCGCTCCAGCCGGGCGAATCCATTCCAGTTTTTGCCCGGAATCCGGTCCGGGTTTTCCCTCCACCTGGGCGAATCCATTCCAGTTTTTGCCAGGAATCCGGTCCGGGTTTTCCCTCCACCTGGGTGAATCCATTCCAGTTTTTGCCAGGAATCCAGTCCGGGTTTTCCTGAGGAAAAAAATGCCAAGAAGAAAAATGAGATTAACTGTTTATCTAACAAATATAAATCTTATAAATTTAAATTGTGAGGCTTTACCATGCTTGAGGCCCAGATGGAACATGAAAGTTAGACAGAAGCTTTCAAGGAAAGGCAGCAGGGAAAAGTATGGGGGTTTTTTTTGTTTGTTTTTTTTTTTTTTCTAATTAAGAAAGTGGAACAGATAAAATGTAGTGCAAACATCTGCCCCAATATGCACTGGTTGTGTCTGCCGCTGAAATGACTGTCAGCAGTGTCCAAGCCACGTAACAAACTTCCTAACTCAAACATCTCCAAGCACAGAATCCATGATCTGACAAGAAAAAGGCACAAGGGGCACAGGATTGCTCCAAACACAAGACTTGGTAGTGAAGACATGAGCCTGAAAAGACTTCTGCTGGAAGTCCAGAAAGAAAAAGCAGTGGTAAAGGGGTAATTTTATTTATTTTATTTTTTAATTTTTGATTACTATTATTTTATTTTAAAATGTCTTATTTCATTTCTTCTTTTTTTTTTTTTTTTTTTTTTCCCCCTCCCTTTACCCTTTCTTACCCCAAGTATGTGGCAGATTGGCTGTTGGCAACAAAGAAGTTGGAACATGATATCCGTGGCCACCCACCCACCAAAGGCCTGGATATAATGGGGAGTGAGAGCAAAACCTCTGTGTTTTCTGCTCCATTGAAGAACCCAAAGGGAGAAAGCTGTAAACGCCAGGTGACATTTCTTCCTTTTCACCCCCTAAGAGGTCTCATTCTACCCATGTTTAGTGTTAGCAGCAGTCACTTGATGTCTGGGTGTATTTCAAAGGTAGCCATAAAAGTAGATTTCTTTATTCCGTAACTCCCTAAACCTCATTGTTTAGTAAGAAAGAGATTCAAAACAAAGCAAACAACAACAACAACAGCAACAAAACCACAAAAAAAACCCCCGCACAAACAACCCTCCAATCCACCCTGAAATACAACACAGAAAGAGAGAATCTGGCACTAGTACTTTAATGAGAATGACATATTTACCCTTTAGACAAGCAGGGTCATTTAATTCTAATGGATTGCGGTTCAGATGTTTTAGGTCATGAATTTGTATAGTTTACAATACCGTTTACCATATCAACAAACAGAAAATTTTAAAAATCAATACCCAAACAGGAAAGTATCATTAATAACATGAACAATGTGAAATCCAAAAAATAATATCAGCAATATAAATACATACAATCTCTATTATGACATGCTATGTGTATTACAATATCTATAATACACATAGGTACGGATATAAAACAGAACCGGTAACGATAAATATAGACATAACAAATACTTAAATTTCAAATATAGCCTAGCACGAAGGCTTTTTTGGTTCGAATTTGGCGAGCGGCAGGGTTGCGGTAGTTGCGCTTGGGGGTCTTCTGGGGCATTTCTTTTAGAGGATTTTTGGCTGGGGATTTTTGGGCCCGTTCTCTTTTGCCTCCATTGTGTGCCGGTCCCCGAGTCCGGGCATTGCTGCCGCCCTGTGGACAGAGAGCGGTACTGCAGCTCCCCCCGTGCCCGTCCCTGCTGCGCGTGGGAGCTCCTGGCTGTGAGCTCGGGGCCGCGCTGCCGCTGGAGCTTCCAAAGATCGCGGCAGAAAGGGCGATTAATGGGCAAAGACCCCGGGTGCCTCTAGCCGGCTGCCTGCGATGGACCCCGACCGAGACACTGGCCGGGTGCGATATTCTTGTGTGGGGAAATCTTCGAAGTAGGCAAGCTGAGCAGTTGCTGAGAGTTCCAAGGGCGGTATCCCCTGGGATTCTTGAAACAATGTTTAAACAGTTGTCATGGAATTCAGGCAGCGGCTGGAGTCGGTTTGTTAGAGGGGCAGAAAGAACTTTTCGCCTGCACGTGTGTTGGGACAAGCAACCCTCCCTAATGTCAGAATGAATTTGTGTGTCTTCTTTTTGCGTTTTTTCTTTCTAGATTGCAGAGCACTGGGGAGACCGTTTGGGATAAAGACCAGGAAGCTCCACGCTCCCGAGGGAACGCTTTGGGCACCTGCCGCTTTTGAAGCGCACCGACAATCCCGGCTCCCCCAGAAACCTTCCAAAGGCGGAAGGGCCGGGCAAGAGAACTGCAGGAGGGGTGCGGGAAGCACTGTCTCCCGGGTCTGGACGGCACTGAGATGGGAATGGCTTCAGAATATTCTTCGTGCCTCTCCCGTTGCCAGTCCGGGACGAAGTCGGCGTTCTCCGAGCGGCTGCAGTTCCCTGCGTGTGGTGGGAGGAAGTGTGTGCTGGAGAGCGAGAGAAAGGTCCCGGCTGGTTGCTGTGTCCTTGGCGGGCAGAGAACCGTGACCTTGGCCGGATGGGTCGGTGAGTATCAAATTGATCCTGCTCCCGTTTGAAGGACTTGTTTGAAGGAGTCTTTAGGAGGGAACAATTTTAGCCTTTAGGTCTTCTTGGTATGCTGTCGGGTCCCTCCCGCACGCCAAGACCCTTTCGGAGCTCTTGTGTCACAGGTTCCTCGTGCCCAGGGCGCAGTTTTTTAGGGATCGGTTGCTCTAGTTTGGAAGCAAGGGCTCTCTTTATCTCTAGAGGGAGCATGTGAAGCAATAGCATTTCAATCTGTGATTACAATTTCTATGAAATAGCTTCAATGCTGTCTGTTACAGAATAACTGAAATCCAGTGGAGACAAGCAGATGCACATGGTATTGATTTATTCTGGGGAGTATGTTCTACACGAATGATCCCTTTTCCACATTTACTGAAGCTATCTCTGTGTTATCCCTACCTCTCGCTGAACCGGCACACCAGCGTTGCCGTATGTGCCACGGGTGGATTCATTTAAAATTTTAGGGAACAAGGAATTCTTTTTAAACACCTCTCCACCTTTGATTTCCTCTGAAAATAGACAATGAACACAAACCTATCTGGCCTAGCTCCCTGTTACCTGTCTCTTGCTAGCTAAAGGAAAAAGAAAGGAGCACCCACTTACAGAAAATCACAGGGTTTTCTAGGGTACTTCCCAAAGCGGCAGCCAACAATTTCAGTGGTCAGAAGACATGCCCATATTCTAACTCTCTGATAGGTCTCTGTGTCTTGTACAAGCGATTCCCCAGTCTAGACCTGGAGAATTATTTTACATTCCTTTATAACTTAAAAAACTAAACTGCAGTAAGCCATGACATCTTCTCCTGAGAACCCTTTGCCTTTCGGAAGAGGGCTGGGGTTTTGGCTAGGTAGGAGTTGCCCTTCACAGGTCGAGGTCTATGTCTGAAGGTGTCCCGGAGAGTTCAGTGCTTTGCTGGTGGCAAGAGCAGATTGCTCTTTTTTTCTGCTTTCATTCTGGACGGTCCTGTGAAATCGTGGCCACGATAGCTTGTGGCTCCTGAGAGCAGCTGCAGAGGTGGAACTTCATGTCTGAAGGGAGGCCTACCGTTCCAGGGAGATGAGAGGCAGCTTGTACAACAGCTTGAACTCCTTTCCGATTTTTCGGTCGTGTCTTTCATGAGGCTTAGACCGGCTGTGTTCTTAACACACACACGCACCCAGAGCGTCCTAACTGCAGCTGTTTCGTGGCACTGTGATCGGTGGGGTTAGAGCAGGTGTCCGATGGACTTTGGATTTGACTTTCTGACATCTCTGCAGACAACTGGAGTTGCCTGCAAGTCAGAGAAGAGGCAGTCTAGATTGAAGCACGCAGATAGGTAACCCCTTGGCTTGTGGATAGTCCATTTCTAAGACTTGATCATCACTTAGTTACCATACCACCTATCCTTTGAATAGGAAAAGAAGGGATTTAGTCGTTCTAAGCGATCTTTTCCGCCACGTCGCATTCTACGAAACGCTTCTGTTGCGCAGGGGATCCGGTTTCATCTGGGAACCCCGGTGGACGAAAGCAGAGCCAAGGCATGAAGCAGTGCCTTTTGCTGCAGGCCTACTTAGCAACCTGGAGACTAGGGAGGTGTGAAAGAGATAGGGTCCTGTGGGGAGCATTCCTGTTCAAGGACTCCACTTGGAGAGTGAGAGTGTCTTTTGCTGGTAGAAGGAAGCACTGGCAGCGCCGGTGAGACCTCGCCTGGAGCGCTGCCACACTTGGGGGGTGCCTTCCGTTGCAGATGAATTGCTGCTGGGAGAAATGCAAAGGGAGGACTCTGTAGCTTGCCGTGTCTGTTGTCTCTCTTAGAAAAGCAGCTCGTTGCGGTGGCCGTACACGTAAGAAAGACTGTACAAACGAGTGCTGGCGAAGCATTCCCTGGAGGCAAATGGCCACCTGAGTGCACTCCAGTGAACAGAAATGCTGTTTTGAGAAAAGGGGGGGGAGCTGCAGGACCTTTTTTCTAAATAGCAGTGATTTCATGATTTCTTAGAGGACCTACTGCAAGATCCACAAGTCCTTCCTGTAGCTAATGTCCAGGTGTCTGTGTTCCTCAGGAAGCTAAGGAGAAGCACCTTCGGTTAGCATTTAGGCTTTGTTCCCATTTCAGCGCTAAGGAGCGCTCTCTTTTGCACAGTTCCAAACTGGAACTTTTAGTACCTTGGGGAAAAAGTCCCCGGTGTGGTATTGAGGGGAGATCATCCTGCAGGCCCCCGTGCTCCCGTCCAGCTTTGCTTGTCTGAGTAGCGACTTTGTGCTACTTGTGAAGGGAGGAGATTGTCTGCAGGTGCCGCACGCTCTTCCAAGTGGATGGAGGGAGCAGCTAAGACGTGAGCAGTGCTGCCTTTTCAGCTCTCCTCCTGGCTGAGACGAGGACTCGTACGTGGCTTCTCATCTTTTCCTCTTTTTTCCCCTTGCAGACATCTGTTCTCCTTTCTTCCAAAACAGAAACGAACAGAGAGCTCCGTGGAGAAAGTTTGTCCGAGATTCTGCACTGCCAGGTGAGTTGTCACGTTCCTTTTCCTGCCAAGTGCTTGCGCTTCTGCTTCTCAGGATTCATCCTAAGAAATGACCATGTATACGGTTGCTGTCCATGCGGCCAAGTGAGAAATGCACCACGACTCGGTTTAGGTCTCCCTTTTTCTTACAATCCTGTCTCCTATCACTGCAGGAGTCCCTGTAACTGAAGGTTTCTGGTTTTATTCTGCAGTGGCTGCCCTGCCCTTCCTTTCTTTTTTAAGGAAACAGTTGGGTGACCGTGTACATATGTGCCTTCTGGCTGAGCAAGGAGACACGGCCCATGTGGATCTGGCATGCCTCGCTGCTCCTTGTGCACAGGCTATTCCCTTGCAGCTGAGCTAGGCAACGAGTGTGTTGCGTTGTGTGGATAATTTGGGATCTGTGCAGCACTCCTGTCTGGGGTGCCGTCAGGTGACAAGCTGATCTAGGCCTGTTGCGGTCCCGTGTGCATAGGCTGCTGAGTCGTGAATCTGCATCCAGGGCTCGGTTGTGGCCGATTAGGATTACCATTACTGTTTATTGTTGTATTACTACTACTGCTAGTAGTCCTAAAGTTATTACTATCTTTTCCTGATCACATTGATTTTGAACTTCATTTTAATCATCACTACGATTCTTGTTATTTATAATTACTTTCATTACTCCTGTTATTCCTTGCTGATATTGATACTATTGCATGCTTATTATTATAAATATTACTGATACTATTGGGTTTGTTCCTACTACTCATTTTTACAGTAGACTTTAATTTATCCTTTATTACTAATCCTACTACTATCACTTTCATTCTTAATTCCTAACCACTTCATATATATTAACAGTTTCTAATTACTATTATCGTCTTAACTACCACTCCTGTCAGGCATTAGTAGTGTATCCATACATGACAACTCTATTCTTCTATCATTTATATCATTTCATATCATACACATTTAATTAGATATATTACTATAGGTATTATGTGACGATATGTACACATATGTCACATCTATAATTAATTACATATCACTTCTTCTCACTTATACTATACGTAAGAACAGTACCTAGTTTTTAAATATATTTATAATATACAGCAATTTCTATACACTCATACTACTGTTGCTTTACAATTACTACTCTTTTCATTACTTCAGTTCTTACGATCATTACTTCTAATCTGTCATTTCACTATTATTACGTTACTACTACTACTACTACTACTATCCTTCCTATCAGTAGTGCTACTTTCATTATTATTTTTACTTCTGGTTTTTATTCTTTTACTACTCTTCCATTCCTCATTACTATTACTATTCTTTTTATTGCTACTATTATTAATATTATTGTTCCTATTCCTTTGTTGCCTACTGCAACGAAGGGCTTGTGGCCGCATGCACTTTGTCTTTGCACGTGCTCCACGTGCAAGATGCGCCCGCCTCGCTCGTGTCGTGGAGACGCTAGAGCGTGGCGTGCAGGAGCCCTGCCGTGGACGTGGGCCCTCCTTTTGCTTGGTGGGTTTTGGGGTTCTTTTGGTGCTTTTCCCCCACTCCCCTCCCGTGGGTCCTTGTGTGAGGCAGGCCCAGCTTTGGTTTCCTTGCGTGAAGCATGAGAGCAGGACTCGATCTTGTTGCCGGCTCTGTTCTTGCCGTGAGATGTCTTCATTTTGACTTGCTGTGGCTTTGTTGCAGGCTGCACTTGTTGCCCTCCCTTTTGTTCTGCCGTTTTGTTTTCCTGTTTTTTTTCTGGGGGTTTCTGATCCCTGCAAGGTTTCTTTCCTCCTGCCATTTGCTGTCCCAGCATGCGGTGTGTTCTTTTCCTTAGGGAACGAAGGCTTCTTTTGACTTGCCAACTGCACGGATGTTTGAAATCATCAGAGCAGGTGCCAGAGGAACTCCTCGAATGCCTTTGTTTAAGCATGGCGAAGGCCGAAGGCCGAAGGGATCGCCTCGCCTACAGCCCTGCTGCTCATTTTGGACAGCACTGCGGAGGAGGTGCAAGTGGAAGGTGCCGCTCCTACCACAGCGTGGGTATTTCTGTCTCCCAGGGGTTCCCAGGAACTGTCCTGGCTGATCTGGATGCAGGGGTGTGTCTCTCTCTCAGGGAGCCTTATCTGTTCCACTGAGACGACAGGAAGTTGTGTGCTGAGGGCTTTGGTGATTCCGTTCGGTGTTTTGGATGTGTGGAACCTGTACGGGCTCCTATTTGGGAAGCATTTGATGATGCTTCCCATACAACACAGCCTCCCGGGCTTCTTGGCACATGCCATAAGGGTGCCAGTGGCGGCAGCTCGACGGCAAGGCGTGACATCGGCAGCAAGCAGGAAGAGGAAGAGGCGGACAGCAGGCGAGGGAGCAGCGGAGGCTCCAGCTGAAGGAAGGTAAGGGGTTTTTGGGGAAAGAAGGTGTAAGCTGTGAGTGAGGAGGTGAGGAAGTGGGCTATGGGGTGCAAAGCCCTCGGGCTGTCAGCACCTTCGGCATTCTTGCTCAAAGTCCTAGGGCACAAGCATGACTCTTTCAGCCCCTTGCTACAAGCGCTTTTGGAACATTGAGGATGTTGTTAGGAGCTTTTGAAGTTTATTCCCTTCCTCCATCAGAGCCTGAGCCATTCCATTTTCCAAGAAGCCGGATCTGGATCCATCACCGTGCTCTGATTTTTTTTCTCCCTCTGCTCCTTCTGTAATGTGAGGTTGTATCATCTTTTGCTCTCCCTTTCTTCTTGTCCAAGGCCTTCTCTAGCACTTAGCTGAGCTTTGTTGCAGAGGCCTACGTGGAGATGTTTCTGTTGCTCCTGTTTCCTACCTTTCTTTCTTGCCCGTCTGTACCGTGCTGGTTTACTGTCCCATTTCTCAAGATAGTACTTTGGTCCCCACTCACTGTTTTTAAGTTTTTTTTTATAACCTACCTTCTACACACTTCCAGCTATGTGCACAGAGACACACACACACACAGACACACAGCCATACAGACACAGACACACACATGTAGACACACACACACATGGACACAAAGAGACACACAGATTTACAGACACACACACATGGACCCATAGACACACACATGTGGACACACAAACACACAAATTCTCACATACATACACACACATAGACACACACACACACACACACACACACACACACACACTCACTCACTCACTCAGACCCACACCCACACAGCCCCACACACAGACATAGAGACATACAAACTCACACAGACACACACATTTGCTTCTTCTCACAGAGGCATTCAATACAATTCACCTCCCTCCAAGCAGGTGTAGCGAATTTTAAACTTCACCACGGTCCTAGGTTGCCATGCAAGATGTGCTCCAAGTATTTATTCTCTCACCATGTACATGACATGTTGAAACTAAGTTGTGCCTTGCTTCCCTTGGCCCGTGCCTCCAGACTATCATCTGGTCATGGCCCATGCATGACTTCCTGCATGAATCCTACATCACTCCCTGCAGCAGCTATGTCTGTTTCATAGGCAATCCAGCACCTGTTACAAGACTGAGTCAATGCTAGCAGCCCCTTGTCAGTTGCTCTGCCCAGGGGGCGGAGCCAAGCACTCACACCTGGATCCAATCTAGCAATTGGGACAGCACAGGCAGCCTTACTCACTGGATTCCCAGAGGAGAAGAGCTACTAGAGCTTTCTGCAGGAACAGGGCTTCTACAAGACCACTTCATCTGGACTGCTGCCACCACGGTGCCAGGTTGGATGCTGACTCTGTCCTTGAACTTTTGTACCATTGCATGTGTTTGGATTCATTTTATTTCACTTATTTTTCTCTCCTATTAAATGGTTTCTTTCTGACTCGGAGTCTGTCATTGGTTTTGCCTTCAAGCCAGCACAACAATCCACATGCCGTCTTTGTTGGGTCACCTGCTCTTCCTGCTTTTCTTTCCTAGTCACTTTCACCCTTCTTTTCCCACGCTTTGCACATGAAGGGTGTCTGTGCGTGCAGGGAATCCCGGTTCACTGCGGTCCCCCGTGGCCTCGGGCTTGAGCTCTGCCTTCCAGTCCACCTGGGACCGGGGGGAGGCCTGAGCATGTGTCTGCCAGTGGTGGCCGTCCACCTAGGAGGCTGATTTCTGTGTTCCTTGTAGTCCTTGATCCCGGTGCCCTGTCTACAGGGCTGCAGGGAAAGTGGCCTTCTGGCAGCTCCCATCTCTGGTTGTGCCATAGCTCCCAGCTGCCTGGGGCAACTCGTAGCCTGCTTGTAGCTGCCATTCACATTTCTCCCCTAGCTCTCATGTGCCTGGGGGCACCGTGGGCTGCTTTTTGTTCCTCTGTCTATTTCTCCTGTAGCTCCCAGCCACCTCGGGGAAGCATGGGCTGCTTCTGGGTCACTTACACCTCCTGCCACAGTCCCACCTTGACAACTTTGTGTGCTGTGCTGTCTGTCTCGAGACAGGGATTTTGTTGAGGTGGGAGGATTTCTGGAGACTCCTGGGAGCCATGTTTCTGAGAACCAGTGAGGGCAGGGGTATTAGCAAAGCTGTTGAGATGCCAGACACATGGAGTTTTTGTGCGCTGGATGAGCATTGTGTTGTCCCTGTGCTGTCTTCCTTTGGGCTGTCCTTTCAAAAGGACATAAGAGTTTGTACAAGTGAGAGGTAGAATAATTGCTTTGTCGTTTCAATACGAATTTGGTTGTATTACCACGTGTTTGCATCGGCTTCCGTGTTTTCCTTGTACCGCTCCGGATGGAAATTGGACTTTTAGCACTGTGGCTAGAGGATTTCTTTGTCATTGCCTCCGCGTGTGCTGCGTTCATGCATTTTACTGAGGTGTCCATAGAAGCATTGATGCAAGAAGTGTGGAATAGACCTTCAGAAAGAATTCAGATGCCCTCGCCCGTCCCCCTTCCCTTTGGCTCCTGTATTTCTCGGGTGTCCTCGAGTCCTTTCTTGTGCATGTCTTTCTTGCTGTGCTTCCCCCTTCTTTCACTCTATTCTTACCTTTCCTTCCGTGTTTCTGTCTTGCTGTGACTCTGTAACGCTGCTGATGTTTCTGTTTGTCCCTCTTTGCTTTGCAAGTGCTGCTGTGTTTCTTTTTCTCGCTGCTTTTCTATTTTTGTTCCTTGATTTTCCTCTCTGACCCTATACCCTATTTCCTTTTTTTCTTTTACTGCAATCCCGTTCCTTTTGCTCTACCCATTTTTTTTTCTCTCTCTTCCTCTGTTTCTACTGCACTGTGTTTTTCCTTCTTACTGTACTTCTAGGTCTGCTTTGGTCTGTGTTTACCTCCTCCTGTTTAATTTCCTCGGTTTCCCTCTCTCTCTCTCTCTGTCCACTGCTGTCTGTTCTTTACTCCACATCTCTATGTGTCTATTTCTAGATGATTGTTTGGGTCCCGTCTCTTCTCCCCCCCCTTTCTTCCCCCCCCTCTTTTCTCCTCCCCCTTTCTCCCTGTCTGCTCTTCCTCTGTCTCTCTTTACTCTCTTTATTTCTTTCTATTTCTCCATTTCCATTTCTCTGTTTGTTCTTCTTTCTCACTTGAATGCGACCAGACAAACTTTTAGGCTCCTAGGGACTAAACCATCTTGCATCAACCTTTCAGTCAAGTGGCATAAAAACATTTCCTCCCTGGGAGCCTCCAAGTTCCTATTGCTGCACCACAGATATTGCATTTGTTCTTCTTCTCTATGCACCATGTATGTCCCCTCCCCGCTCCCCCCCAGAATGCACCCCAGAAGCAGGCATCCACCTTCCTGCCTAGCCCTGACACTACTCCCCAGCACACTGGTTCTCCATAGCACCTCCTGGTGGCAGTGCACAGTTACTGCTGGTACTCGGTTCCCCCACCCCAACGAGGCCACGCCCCCTTGTGATGTCACTTGCTGCCGGGGGCCATTTCAGGTCATTTGCATACCGGGAAAATTTGCACTCGATTACAGCATTGCTTGGTACACGCGGCCACAATGACCCACAAAGCCTGCCGCAGGCGAAGCGGGTGCAGTGTTTTTTTATTTGAAAAACCGTGAAAAAGGCCCTTTTTCAGCCCCAAAACTGAAACTATCGGCATCATGGCGGCCGCCATTTTGCTTTCAGGAGCACTTCCTGTTTCTGGCTGTTAGACCTCATTTGCATACCCCGCACAAAACCATGCCCCCACCCATCCATCTCAGCTCTGATTTGCAGAACCCGCCCTAAAACACGCCCCTGAGGCGTGTCAGTATTGTCCGTCAGCCATTTTGTCTCATTTGCATACCCGAAATTAACGGTCCTGAAAACCCCATTTAGCACGCACTTGCGCGCACCCTGACACCCAGATCCGTACCGGGTACTTCTACAGATGTGGGGGCGCCCCTTATTTCCCCCCAAAATTGCCGGAAAACCTCTTCTTTGGGCAAAAATATTATGGCCAATCGGCAGTTGCCACTTACTTCCGGGTTGCCTGGACTTCCGGCCAGCCATTTTGGCTCATTAGCATACAAAAGAACACAATCCCAAAGAACACATTTAGGGCACAGCTGCGGGCACGCTGACAGCCAGAACAGTGTCAAGTACTCCTAGAGATGCGGTGGCACCCCTTATTTGCCCAAAAAAGCTGCGAGAAACACCTTATTTGGACAGAAATATTTCGGCCAATCGGATGCTGCCATTTTCTTCGGGGGTGACCGGACTTCCGGTCGGCGCCATTTTGTCTCATTAGCATATGGAAAAAAATAGTCCCCAATACCCCATTTAGAGAGCAGCTGCCGGCACGCTGACACCCAGAACTGTGCCGGATAGTCATAGAGGTGCGGGGGCACCCCTTGTTTGCCCGGAAAACCTGTGGGAAACCGCTTTTTTAGAGGAAAATATTTTGGCCAATCGGGGGCTGCCATTTGCTCCGGGGGGGCCGGACTTCTGGCCGGCGCCATTTTGGCTCATTTGCATACGAAAGTAAATAGTCTCCAAAAACCCGTTTAAAGAGCAGGTGCTGGCGCGCTGACACCCAGAACTGTTCCGGGTACTCCTAGAGGTGCGGGGGCACTCCTTATTTGCGTGGAAAAACTGCGGGAAACAACCCTTTTTTGCCCATAAAAATCGGGAGATCGGCGGCCGCCATTTTGTTCCGGTTTGACATCACTTCCGGTCGGCGGCCATTTTCTTCCGGTACTACGTGACACTATGGGCTCCGCCATCTTGCCGTACGGCATATGCGGGCCGCCATTTTGGGGTCTGGCACATGGCCGCCGCCATGTTGTTCAAGTATGACATCATTTCCGGCCGCCCGGCGCCATTTTGTATCATTTGCATACGAAAATAAATTGTGCCCAAAACCCCGTTTAGAGAGCAGCTGCCGGCACGCTGACACCCAGAACTGTTCCGGGTAGTCCTAGAGGTGCGGAGGCACCCCTTGTTTGCCCGGAAAATAGGCGGAAAACCCCTTTTTTGGACGAAAACTCTTTGGCCAATCGGAGGCCGCCATTTGCTCCAGGGAGCCCGGACTTCTGGCCGGCGCCATTTTGGCTCATTTACATACGAGAACAAGTTGTGTCCAAAACCCCCTTTAGAGAGCAGCTGCCGGCTCGCTGACACCCAGAACTGTTCCGGGTACTCTTAGAGGTGCGGGGGCACCCCTTATTTGGCCGGAACAACGGTGGGAAACCCCTTTTTTGGAGGAAAATATTTCAGCCAATCGGCGGCCGCCATTTTGTTCCAGGTTCACAGGACAGGTGCCCTGGGCGCACGGCCCAATCAACGCTGCGAATGCCTCTGCGCATCGGTCAATCACGAGCCGGGGGGGCGTTTCTAAGGGCTGGATGGGAGATGGTGTTTGTGGCCATGCCTTTGGTGTGTGATGCTGGTCTCCTCCTCCCCTCGGCTGTTTAACGAGGTAAGCGCGTGGTTTAACTCCGTGGTTTGAACTGTGTTGGAGTCAATATGTTTGGGCGTGTGGTGTGGGGCAGGGCCGATGTTGGTGGCCCCAGCTGAAGCTGTGTTAATGCTGGGGGGGCTGTTGCTCCTGGGGTAGGCCTCAGGCTTCCAAGCCCTTCCTTAATGAGGAGTTAGGAGGCACGAGTTGCCACAGTTTGGCTTTTTCCTGGTCGTTATAGGGCTGAAGCGGTGCTTTTTGTATCTTCTGCATCCGCTTCTACCCTTGGATTGGGTTTCCTGTGGCTCTGGTAGAGTGCAGAGGGTTTTGCTCTCTGCTTGGCCAGAGAATTGCTTCGGGAAGGTCCTTTAGAGAGCAGAATTATGTCGGCTCTCCAGGCTTCTGCAGTTAAAGGCCTGACTCATATTTGCAGTGTGGAATTGGAGCCTGTTGGGCAAGGGATGGGAGACAGAGCCTTTCCTTCCCTAATTCCTCTAACCTGTAAGTTTTTGCTGCGTCTGTGGTTCTGGCCAGGGTTCGTGTTTGGGGTGGGAGCCGTGAAGGTTGCTTCCCTTTCCGGGTGATGTTCTGTACCTGTGCTTAGGGCAGGGAGCATTGGGGTGTTTTTGTTCATTCAGGCTCCTCCTGAGGGATGGAAGGTACAGACTGAAAAGCTTGCAGGGAAGGGTGACTGAGCACTGTGATGTGGTCACACAGCGGGGTGAATGATAGAGTAAAGCACCCCTCTGAGCAACAGCATGTCAGGTCATAGTCTAGTTTAAGCCAGTGTGTCTGTGCTGTTGTCTTTCTTGTAATTTTTCTGTTAAATTGTAGCTCTGACTTGGAATTTCTCCCCAAGTACTTGTGCAGAGTTCATTCCTCCTGCTGCTTTACCTTCAATCCAGCATGCTTGCCTCAAGGCCCTCAGGCAGCCCCTGGTTCCGTGCTCTGTGTTTGGCTGGTCAGCGTTCTTCTGCCAGGTGGTCCCCTCCTGCAGTTCATTACCTGCCTGGGTTAAAGGTATGTGTCTCGTGTTCTATGGAGGAATTTCCTGCAGTTTTCATTGTTTGTTTTCACAGAGCAAGATTGGGCTTTTCTTCTTGTGCTTTGTACTTAAGGATACATCCAAAGTGCCCCAAAGTGTCCTCGGCACACTGTGGGAATTTGGTGTGCGTGTGTGCGTGGGATCTTGGAATGTAAATCCGCGGGGTTTGCGTGGGAAATGTAAAATCGGCGCTTGGATTGCTCTGGATGCGTAATGGGAAATGCGTGTTAGGAGAAGTGACTGTGGCTAAGGACTGCTTTCTTGTAGCTCTGCGGGTTTGACAGAGCAGTTGAAGGGTTTGTGAGAGCAGACCAGGGAATGGACAGATCAGCCCCAGGAGGCTGAGCATTGCTTCTCTTTCCAGAAGGCTGAACCCATTAGTGAATGTAAAGTCTGAGGACAGAGTGAGTAGTAATAATTGTCTGTCTTTTTTTTTTTTTTTTTTTCCTTCTTCTTTCTTTCTCTTGAGGTCACTTGTAAGGGTAGGACTAGCACTGAGGCAGAGCTTGTTGGGACCCTGACAGAGAGGGAGAAGCAGCAAATGGAGTTGGAAAAGTATTGTCCTTTCTGTACCTGAGAAGCTGGACAAGACCATGAAATCAGACCTGTGGTCTTGTTGGGGAGTCCACGGTCCAAGGGAACTCCTGGATGGCTCCTGAAGCCCTGGCCAGGCTTGGGGCCCAATCCACGAGGAAGCCGAGCCCCCGGCTGTTGCCACACCGGACGTTGTGTCGGCCTGTCGCCGGCACCCATTTGTCCGAGCTGGGCCCTGTCCCAGCAGAGCTGTAAGTCTCTTTGCCTGCAGGTGGATGCGCCAGTGGCAATTCTCAATTGTGGGAGAGGCTCTCCAGTGCTTGGCTGGGACAGGGGGCTCCCAGCTCGCGGGCTGTGGCTCTGGAGGACGGTGAAGCCTCAGGGTCCCTAGTGCTGCGTCTCAGTCCCTGTAGTGCTGCTCTCTTGTGTAGCAAGTGGTGAGGGGCATTGCAAGGCTTTGTTGTTTGGAGTTCTTTGCTGCTTTGAGCTCTGGTCGATGAGGCTGGATTCCTGAAGCTGGTGTCTGTGTCTTTGCTGCTGCCCCTGCCCCTTGGCCAAACAAACCTGCAAGGATTTAAGGTTTTAGGCCTGGTATTCCCTTTGGTGAGCTTCCTCCCAGCCCTGATGTACTCCTGGAAGTGCCATGGAGGTGTCCTTCTCTCAGGACCGAGGAGCTATAGGCTGGGTGCTGCTTCTGTTCTGCCCTGGGAACCCTTGGGAGGGCTTGGAGAGAAGCCTGAAGATGGGCTGGGGAGACCTGATCTGGGATATTCCCCCCTCCTGATGTTTGGTACCAGTGCAGTAGGAAAATCCAGGTTTCCATCTAGCTCAGGATTTCTTGGTCAAGGGGCCAAAACTCTGGGAGATGCTGGAGTTTGAGGGGGTATTGTGCTAGCTCTGACGTAGAGCTGCCTCCTGTCCTAAAGTAAATAGCACTTGCTGCAACTGGCAGACTTCTGTTGGTTTCCCTCAGAGCATTCAGAGGGCTCTGTAGCTGCTGGGCTGTTAGCAACAGGTGCAAGGTCCTTGTCTGTGCAGCGTAATGAATCTTATTCCACCGAGAATTGAATGAGCCTCCAGGAATTTGTGAGCTGATGGAGGGATTTCTGAGCCAAAGTTCCCGACCTGAATAAGGCTGGCAGCTCTGGTGGACATGCCAGTTCCTGGTAATTGTGCCCTTCTGGCTGTGGAGCACCTTGGGTAAGTCAGAAATCTGTGGGAACTCTGTGGCCTTTGCTCACGCAAGTAAATGGATTTATGGCTATCGCACTGCAACGTCAGCTGTGCTGTTGCTGATCTAGAGGCGTCAAGTATTTCCCCACCAAGCACAGCCTTTCTCTCATCTGTGTGTTTCTCAGAGTTTTCAATCGATTGTCCTATTCTTGAAATTCAGTGCTCTTCTGAAATCCACAGGGAACAATGTGAGATCATGGTCACGGACGCTTAAGCACCTGTGAGAGGCGAAGCAGAGGCTTCTTTGAAAAGCTCTGCAAAGGAAAATGTCAACTGGACTAGGGACAAGCCTCAAAAGTAGTTAAATATTTTCTTCTAATAATGACATCATGGAAACAGAGGAAGGGGATGCATTTGGTATAACTTTAGAGGTAGTCTAGGCAGTACAAACTGCACAAAATTGTATCAACAGGATGGAAGCAATAAGTTCATTTCCCTCCAATCACAGCTTTGGTTGAGGTGATTTTTCTGGGCAGTTTTTCAACTTGGATGGGAATGAAAGCTTCCAAGGTGTGCCCCTTTGTAGCTCAAGCCCCCTCGAAGATAACAAGCTGATGTTGATGTTTTCACTTTCTTCTCAGGGAAGCAGTGGCCTGAAGCTGTTCTTGTGTCTGGCAGTTGCGAGGCACGCTTGGATCTCTGCTGCAGCTGTTCTGGTGTGTATGACGGGTGGTTTTCAGGGATGTGACGGGCAGCATCGCAGCCTGGAGCGCTTGTCTGGCGGTGCTCGGGGGTGTAACGACCTGCCAGGTTCCTCCTCTGCCTCTGTCCCAGGGCGGAGCTGTCCTGCCCTTTCAAGCAGCCCTTCCTTTCCTAGGCGCTTGATCCGTGCTGTGCTTGAGGGAGAGATCTTGGTTGTGGCTGTGTCCCGCCTGCCTCGACTGGCTGCGGTTGTGGTTGGCGCGTGGCCGTGGGGATCCTGGGGACAGGTAACAATTCTTCCTTCCCCTTGCAGGGGGATCTGTGTCACGCTCAGAGGCAAACAGAAAACAAGGCCGTGGCTTTTTATCTGGGTCTAGTTTCGTGTTCGTGAGACAAATTGGTTCTCACAAAGTTTCAGGAACCAGCCACCTTTATGGGCCATTGTCTCGGTTTGAAAAAAGACAGGTGTCTGCTAAGGAGAGACAGGCCTTTCCAGGGAAATGAGGAATTTAAATTCTTCCCTCCGTGTTATTATAATTTGGAAGATTAAACGAAAAACTTTTCGGTCAGAGCTATGAGGAAAAGGAATAACAGTCCTTTACTAGTAAATATAACAGGACAGACAAACAACAACAGCAATTATAATAACAGTAAAACAGAACCAAAGAACCCCGAGGGCAAACGGTGGAAAGCTCCGGCGCTGGTGGCTGGAAACGGTGGATTATCCTCAGCAGGCAGGCAGGGGGGTGCCCTGGCAGGCAAGGTGGGCAATGCCGGAGAAGCCGCAGCGGCTGTACCAGGGTTGACCCAAAATCCAGCAGGACAGCGAAGAAACTCCGAATTCCTGGGCACTCCAACAGATGGTAGAATTCCCAGGACCAAACTCCTCCGGTAGCCGTGGACTCCAGCCAGCCGTCCCCGATCCGTGCTCCCCGGAAGACTGAGAGCTGTGTGTCCCCACCTCAGCTCTCCGCGAGCCTCCTCCCTCCCCCAAAACCAAGCGATCAACTTCTTTTGTCAGGTTAAGCACCGCTTAACTACTCCTACTTAAAATCTAGCGACTCATGGGGGGGAAAAATTCTACAGGAGAACTTAACCCTCAACAGCCATACGTTTATGTTTCTGAATATTTATGGGTCAGCCTGCCAGCTCCCGTTCACTCAGCAGGCACGGCACCGAGGGTGCTCCCCTTGTACCTCTGGCAAGTCCAGAAGCAGTTTTTCCCGCCGCTCCGTCCCAGAGCGGATTTCTGTATCGTTGCTGTTGGCATCGTAGCGCTCAGTGGTGAGGAACATCACCTGTGTCAGGTAAATGGTAGAAAAAAGGCCAAAACAGAACAACCGGGCGTGTCTTTTGTACGAGCCCTTGCATTCCAGCAGGGAAGATATCAGCAGGTGCAGGGCACAGGAGGGTTCCTTCCCATTTGATCTGAAAAGTCTGCCAAGCCAGCAGCAAACGGTCGTGGCTGGGGCCTGTCAGGGCTCAGCATTATCAGCAGGAAGTGCGGCCAGAGGGGCTCAGGCAGACCTTGGGCTGGGTGTGACCTCTACTGGCCACATCTGCGCTGTCCTTGCTAGGGTGGGCAAAGGCAAATGTGGCAGCTGAGGACGTGCTGGAGACTCTCCCTCAGCTGTCCTAAAATCTGTCTAGAAAATGAAAGTGTGCTTGGCTTGACTTGGTTTGTAGCACTTCAAAGTGGTCTTCAAATATTCTTTGATAACTGTGACCTGAATTAAGGCCAGCATTCTTTTGTGCGAGCGTCGTTCTGATAGACAGTGGTTGTTCACCTGGACTGGTTTTCATGTCTCTGTTTTTTCCTGAAGTTCCCATTTATTTTGCTGTGTTGCTGTGGATGTTCACCCTTGTACTCTGGACAGTGGTTGGGGATTTTTTCTTCATTCCACAGCTCTAATGCTTTATTTATTTATTTATTTTTCTCCATAGCAGTAAAATTCTCCAAAGCACTCACCTGGCTGCAGAATGGCATTTTCTCTGAGAGTAATGCTGCTTCTCCCAGGCAGCGTTGCCCTGTTCTGGGTGTCTCGGTGGAATTTTTCACTGCATCCTGTAGCCCCAGAATCCATGGCTGTCTCTCAGGGTTGTGAAGGAGCGCTGTCTTTGGATTTTTGGCTTCAGAGTGGGAAGTGCATGATCTAAACTGTGGCGTCTCAGCTATATTTTAGGAAACCTGGAAAAGCAAGCTCTTCTTCACAAGGAACCGCTTCATCTTGAAAGTCAATGTGTCTCGCGAGAGGTGCTGCAAAGGGTGAGATTGAACCTTCTGTCCTTCTTTGTTTAAATCGCCTCTGTGAAACCTTGATACGCTTCAATAGTTTCTGTAGTTTCACATTTATTGGCCCTCCAGTGCAGGCCGCAGACCGGAACGGTTTCAAACGAGCGATTCCCCTGCTAACCTCGCCCCGGGAGCAGCTGGAGCCTCCAGGGCGGGCTGAGCGAACAAACACTTGGGGGTGACACAGCTCCACACAGAGGGTACCTGGTGTAAGAGTCTGTCTGAAGTTTCCCTCACTTGCCTCACGATCGTCATAAGGACCCCGAGGACCCCACTGCAGTTCTGGCCTGCTCGAGGTGGATGCTTGCCAATCGTCCGTAGGTGCATTTTCCTGTGTCACCACGCCACAGTACACGGGCTTTGAGCAGTGTAATGGTAGTTCTGTACCCGAAGATTACACCTGCTTCACGGTCCCTGCTTCACGACAATAGCCTAGGAATTTCCCCACCTCTTGGCCAAGGGAACTTTCTGGGGTAACTTTGGTGGTCCCCCACGGAAAATCCTTCATCTGCTTCGCAACCATCGAGACAGACAGAGATCAAAACCCCCTTGCAAGGACTGAGATTGAGACCCCTATATGAGGCCCCTCTCAAGGACTGAGACATCAGATCCCGACAACCCCAATATAGGGGGCTGGGGCTGACTCAACCAAAGCGAGATATTTGCCTGGAGGCGTGATCGTTGGACCAAGAAGACAATGGCTCTCGCTTACTGCTAAGAACATGAACTACCTGTTCCCCCTCGGGAGCTTCAACACTTACCTGTTCCCCCCGTGACTGAGGACTATAATAAAAACCCCTGAGTTAACCAGAGATTTGGAGAGAGCCTCTCCCCGACGTGACAGGCGGACCCATCGACCGGACCACGAGGACTCCATCTCCACGTTTGGTAGCTATATCCCCCCCTTTCCCCAATCTCTCTCTCTCTCTCTCTCACTCTTAATCCCTCTATCGTATTTGCTATGGTCAATCAATAAAAGGTGCATTTGTTTTAATGCTGAAATCCCCTCTGTGTTGTGTTTTGCACTCTGAGATCAGAAAACGAAGCATCACGACCCCTGCTCGTACGAGCGGATCATGACACCTGGGGACAATGTGTAGCTTTGTCCTGGATTTTGGGGTTTTTTTTAGCTTTCTATGAGGTTTCAATCATCAACTTGGTAAAAATAAATGGTAAGGACTGAAAGCATGAGGGGCTGTCAAGTTATACACACCAAAGACAATTTTTTTTTAATAGCTGTGAGACTTGTATCTTGATTTTTGGGACTCTTTTTTGGCCAAGTGTATTGTAAGAAGTCTTATTTTAAAGTAAGCTGCTTCTATAATGAATTTAATGGTACAAATACCCTCTAATGTCAGAAGGTTAAAAGCACTAACACCAACATGGCACCTCCTTAATTTTTAGCAGCAAAACTTGATCTTAACTAAATGTAAAATTTAATTTCTCTGCTGCTAATAAGTTAATAAAGGAGTTTGTCAGCTTTTACTGCCCTTTGCAGATACTCAAGGTCATGAAAAAATGGCTCTACTGTTCTTAACTAAATATGGGTATTACACCTCCGTCCTTCTCCCCAGCCTGGAAACACATGGCTTGATCTTTGATCTTCTTTGTGTTTCTGTCGCTTTTTGAACTGCGTGGAGAAGGTGTCTGTGGACATGACAGCCAGGGAAAGGTGCTGGGAAGGAGCTGCTCAGAAATCCAGAAGCAGCGGTGGATTGGGAGCTGGGGGTCCTGCCTCAGTCACACCCTCCTGGACACTCTGTGTCAAGGTAATATTCCCGTTTTCCTTCCTGACCGTGGAGCCGGCGGAGAACAGAACTCTTTGCATTGATGGAAAGGGGAACACCAGGGAAAAAGTGGTGCTTGTGTCCTCAGAGAGCAGTGGGAAGAGCCCGAGGGAAATACTGGCTGGCTGAGGGATCCTTGCGTCCCCTCTGGAATAAATCCCCGTGTCTCCTGGGACCTGCCGGTTTGCAGTCCAGTTTGGACACATTTTGCTGCCGCTTTGGTTCCGAAGAAGCGGAAATCCATGGATTTGGGGATGATTGCCGTAGGTTCTCCTCCTTTGGAGGAGCTGCAGGGTGAGGTCAGTATTCTGGGGGAGCATCCAGGGGGCTTCTCCCAGCCGAGTTTCTCCTGAAGCTGGGTGCTGGGTGTAATGCTGCATGTCTAAGCCGGCTTTGGGGTGTTGTGCAGTCCCAGCTCTAAGCCTGAGCCCAGGCCTGGCTGTGTCCCAGCACTAAAGCCGGCAGCTGGGGGTGCTTTTCCAGCCCTTCCATCACGCAGGCCATCCCAGATTCCCGGAGCTCCCCGGCGCACGGCCTGGACTCGCTCCCGGGGAGCTGCGCTTCCGTCTGCCCGAAGCGAGGGCGTCCTGCCCGGGTTTGAAACTTTATGCCTGTTGTTTTTCCTCTTCCAGGGAGCTGGCAAAAAAGGAGAGAGCCACTAGGAAGCGAAGCCGCCCAAAGGCCTTTTCCCAGGCCAGGCTTCCCTCTTTTCTCTCTGACTCCTGGATAACTGCTTGAGCATAACCAACAAGTGTCCATTTGATTTCCTGCCTTTTCCACTAAATCCTTGCCTTCAGCTGGAGTGCATTCCTGGTGTCATCCTCCTCCTCCTGCATGGATTTGTAAATGAAGTTCCTGACTTCTGCCCCGTTGAATTTTGTTCTTCCAGCAATTGTGGCTCTCTCGTTCCACTGAAACTTTTCCGCTCTGCCGAGAGTTTCATATCAGCAAAATCCAAGTAAGACTGGAGTTTCTTTGCATTGCTACTCATGCAAAATACAGATAAGTCTTGGAGAAGTGTAAGCTGACAAGTTTAGTTCTCACTTCCCTTTAAAATCAGAGCAGAGGAGGCAGATTTTAAATCATCCTCTTCCATGAACTTCCACCAACTTCCTGACTGTTGCAAAAGTTTTCAATGTTAGAAATTCCCGCGCTTGTTTTCCAGGCAAGCTGGGCTTTGGGTGTTCTTCCTTCCTTTTATTTCATGGTTTTCCTCTCTCTGATTTGAGTGAGGGCATATTTATTGCAAATGCTGATTTTCCATCCCAGTTGGCATTTTTGTACATCTTAGGGCACGTTTGCAAGGAAATTTTCCAAAAGAGTGTCCGTAAATCGGCATTGTGGAGCACCGTATCTGCAGAATGTTGTAAATTCCCAGGAAAACTTGCTGAGTGTTTAATTGCCATCATGAATCTCTGTAAAGTTCAATTTACTGCATTTTGAATGACACCAATCCCATTAAAACTTAAATCCTGGCCTAATTGCTGTTCCTTGGACATAAGGGGCAGGTTCTTTCTTGGCGCATTTGGACGTTCATGCGAAGTGAGTTTTCCCGCTCAAATAGAACTTGTTTCCAAGCAAAACTGGGAATTGTCTAAAAACCTTCTTGTCTGGGAGGCACTGGGTTTGTTTTCCCCGTCCCTGCATACTGCAGGATACTGCTGGAGCTGTGTTAGGCAGTGGCGGGAGAGAAGAGCTGCATTTTTTTTTTTTTCCCCCAGTCTATTTTATTGAGTTTTATTTTTTCATGGATTTTTTTGTTTTGAATTTTTAAAATGGTTTTCTATTTAATTTCTTTCCATCTTTATATTTTAATTTTATTTATTTATTATTTTTACTTTTTGTTATTATATTTTCTTACTTTTAATTTTAATTTTTAAAATATTAAATTTTATTATCATGTTATTTTTATTCAGTGGTTTTTTAATTTATATTTTTAACGTATAATTTTATTTTAGTTTTTCTTTTATTTTTTACTTTTTAATTAATTTAAAATGTTTTATTCCTTCACTTTTTTTTTTTCCTGTTTTGCTTTTTTCTTTTTTTTTTTTCCCCATTACCCTTTCTTACCCCAAGTACGTGGAAGTTTGGCTGTTGGCTACAAAGAAGTTGGAAAATGACATCCGTGGCCACCGAAGGTCTGGATAGAATCGGGAGTGAGAGCCAAAACCTCCTCCGTATTTTCTGCTCCATTGAAGAACCCAACGGAGAAAGTTGTAACGCCACGGTGCCCGTTTTTTTCCTTTTTACCCGCCTACCAAGGTCTCATTCTACCCATGCAGAGTATTAGCAGCAGTAACTTGAGTCGGGTTGTATTTCAGAGGTAGCCAATAAAACAAAGTAGATTTTTCATTCTGTAAGTCTCCAAACCTCATTGTTTAGTAACAAAGAAATCCAAAACAAAACCCCCCACAAACAACCCCCCTTGAGAAAAACCACAGAAAGAGAAAATCTGCCAATATTATTTTAATGAGAAATAAATCTTTACCCTTTAGAAAAGCAGGCTAATTTAATTCTAATTAATTGTTGTTCTGATGTGTTAGGTTAATGAATTCATTTAGTTTAAAATATAAACACACACAAATTTTTTAAAATCAATAAAAAATAAGAAAGTATAATTAATAAAAAGTGAAATGTAAAATACAAAAAATATCAGCAATATAAATAAATACAATCTCTATTATAACATGCTATGTGTATTATAATATATCTAATGTACATAGATATGGATATAAAACAAAATGCTAATGATTAATATAATAAATACTAAAAATTTGATCTATAGCCTACAATCAAGGCATTTTTGGTTTGAATTTGGTGAGTGGCAGGGTTCTGGTAGTTGCACTTTGGGGGTCTTTTGGGGCATTTCTTTTAGAGGATTTTTGGGCGGGGATTTTGGGCACGTTCTTTTTTGTCTCTGTTCTCTGCCTGTCCCTGAGCCCTGGCTGTGAACTCGGGGCAGTGCTGCCACCCTGCGGACACAGGGTGGTACTGCAGCTCCCCCCGTGCCCGGCCCCGCCGCGTGTGGGAGACCTGGCAATGCTAGTGCTGGAAAGGCTGGCACAGCCCTTGTATTTGGGGGGACCCTGGTTTAAGCAGTGAAGGGCTTGGTGTGTTACCAGGGGAGCAGTAGCATGTGAATGCTGACAGGTATTGAGGGCTCCAAAGAAAGGCATGTGGCTCAAGATGAGGTGGAAGTTGTTTGGTACTTTTTGGAAAGTTAAATTAGGGGAATCCAACCAGGTGACTCCATTCTGGTTTTCCGGCGGGAATCCGGTC
>JAKJHU010002684.1:0-28971 GCA_022316685.1 Progne subis subis | reverse complement strand
AGGTGCGGGGGCACCCCTTATTTGCCCGGAAAAGCGGCGAGAAAGCCCTTGTTTCGGACGAAAATATTTCAGCCAATCGGCGGCGGCCGTTTTGTTCCGGGTTGCCATGGCTACCGGCCGGCGCCATTTTGGCTCATTTGCATACGAAAATAAATCGCCCAAAAAAACACATTTAGAGCGCACCTGCGGGCGCGCCGACACCCTGGACCGTGCCGGGTGCTCCTAGAGGTGCGGGGGCACCCCTTATTTGCCCCGAAAAGCGGCGGGAAAGCCCTTTTTCGGACGAAAATATTTCAGCCAATCGGCGGCCGCCGTTTTGTTCCGGGTTGCCATGGCTACCGGCCGGCGCCATTTTGGCTCATTTGCATACGAAAATAAATCGTCCAAAAAAACACATTTAGAGCGCACCTGCGGGCGCCCTGACACCCAGCGCCGTGCCGGGTACTCCTAGAGGTGCGGGGGCACCCCTTATTTGCCCCGAAAAGCGGCGGGAAAGCCCTTTTTCGGACGAAAATATTTCAGCCAATCGGCGGCCGCCGTTTTGTTCCGGGTTGCCATGGCTACCGGCCGGCGCCATTTTGGCTCATTTGCATACGAAAATAAATCGTCCCAAAAAAACACATTTAGAGCGCACCTGCGGGGCGCGCCTGACACCCAGGACCGTGCCGGGTACTCCTAGAGGTGCGGGGGCACCCCTTATTTGCCCCGAAAAGCGGCGGGAAAGCCCTTTTTCGGACGAAAATATTTTCAGCCAATCGGCGGCCGCCGTTTTGTTCGGGTTGCCATGGCTACCGGCCGGCGCCATTTTGGCTCATTTGCATACGAAAATAAATCGTCCCAAAAAAACACATTTAGAGCGCACCTGCGGGCGCGCCTGACACCCAGGGACCGTGCCGGGTGACTCCTAGAGGTGCGGGGGCACCCCTTATTTGCCCGAAAAGCGGCGGGAAAGCCCTTTTTCGGACGAAAATATTTCAGCCAATCGGCGGCCGCCGGTTTTGTTCCGGGTTGCCATGGCTACCGGCCGGCGCCATTTTGGCTCATTTGCATACGAAAATAAATCGTCCCAAAAAACACATTAGAGCGCACCTGCGGGCGCGCCTGACACCCAGCGCCGTGCCGGGTACTCCTAGAGGTGCGGGGGCACCCCTTATTTGCCCCGGAAAAGCGGCGGGAAAGCCCTTTTTCGGACGAAAATATTTCAGCCAATCGGCGGCCGCCGTTTTGTTCCGGGTTGCCATGGCTACCGGCCGGCGCCATTTTGGCTCATTTGCATACGAAAATAAATCGTCCCAAAAAACACATTTAGAGCGCACCTGCGGGCGCGCCGACACCCCGGGCCGTGCCGGGTGACTCCTAGAGGTGCGGGGGCACCCCTTATTTGCCCCGAAAAGCGGCGGGAAAGCCCTTTTTCGGACGAAAATATTTCAGCCAATCGGCGGCCGCCGTTTTGTTCCGGGTTGCCATGGCTACCGGCCGGCGCATTTTGGCTCATTTGCATACGAAAATAAATCGTCCCAAAAAAACACATTTAGAGCGCACCTGCGGGCGCCCTGACACCAGCGCCGTGCCGGGTGACTCCTAGAGGGCTGCGAAGTGCACCCCTATTTGCCCCGAAAAAGCGGCGGGAAAAGCCCTTTTTCGGACGAAAATATTTCAGCCACTCGGCGGCCGCCGTTTTGTTCCGGGTTGCCATGGCTACCGGCCGGCGCCATTTTGGCTCATTTGCATACGAAAATAAATCGTCCAAAAAACACATTTAGAGGCACCTGCGGGCGGCCGACAGCCCAGGACGTGCCGGGTACTCATAGAGGTGCGGGGGGCACCCCTTATTTGCCCCGAAAAGCGGCGGGAAAGCCCTTTTTCGGACGAAAATATTTCAGCCAATCGGCGCCGCCGTTTTGTTCGGGTTGCCATGGCTACGGCCGGCGCCATTTTGGCTCATTTGCTACGAAAATAAATCGTCCAAAAAAACACATTTAGAGCGCAGCTGCGGGCGCTCCTGACACCCAGCGCCGTGCCGGGTGCTCCTAGAGGTGCGGGGGCACCCCTTATTTGCCCGAAAAGCGGCGGGAAAGCCCTTTTTCGGACGAAAATATTTCAGCCAATCGGCGGCCGCCGTTTTGTTCCGGGTTGCCATGGCTACCGGCCGGCGCCATTTTGGCTCATTTGCATACGAAAATAAATCGTCCAAAAAAACCACATTTAACGCGCACCTGCGGGCGCGCCGACACCCAGGCGCCGTGCCGGGTACTCCTAGAGGTGCGGGGGCACCCTTATTTGCCCCGAAAAGCGGCGGGAAAGCCCTTGTTTCGGACGAAAATATTTCAGCCAATCGGCGGCCGGCGTTTTGTTCCGGGTTGCCATGGCTACCGGCCGGCGCCATTTTGGCTCATTTGCATACGAAAATAAATCGTCCAAAAAATACACATTTAGAGCGCACCTGCGGGCGCGCCGACACCCAGCGCCGTGCCGGGTACTCCTAGAGGTGCGGGGGCACCCCTTATTTGCCCCGAAAAAGCGGCGGGAAAGCCCTTTTTCGGACGAAAATATTTCAGCCAATCGGCGGCCGCCGTTTTGTTCCGGGTTGCCATGGCTACCGGCCGGCGCCATTTTGGCTCATTTGCATACGAAAATAAATCGTCCCAAAAAAAACACATTTAGAGCGCACCTGCGGGCGCGCCGACACCCAGCGCCGTGCCGGGTGCTCCTAGAGGTGCGGGGGCACCCCTTATTTGCCCCGAAAAGCGGCGGGAAAGCCCTTTTTCGGACGAAAATATTTCAGCCAATCGGCGGCCGCCGTTTTGTTCCGGGTTGCCATGGCTACCGGCCGGCGCCATTTTGGCTCATTTGCATACGAAAATAAATCGTCCAAAAAAACACATTTAGAGCGCACCTGCGGGCGCCCTGACACCCAGCGCCGTGCCGGGTGCTCCTAGAGGTGCGGGGGCACCCCTTATTTGCCCCGAAAAGCGGCGGGAAAGCCCTTTTTCGGACGAAAATATTTCAGCCAATCGGCGGCCGCCGTTTTTGTTCCGGGTTGCCATGGCTACCGGCCGGCGCCATTTTGGCTCATTTGCATACGAAAATAAATCGTCCCAAAAAACACATTTAGAGCGCACCTGCGGGCGCGCCGACACCCAGGACCGTGCCGGGTACTCCTAGAGGTGCGGGGGCACCCCTTATTTGCCCCGAAAAGCGGCGGGAAAAGCCCTTTTTCGGACGAAAATATTTCAGCCAATCGGCGGCCGCCGTTTTGTTCCGGGTTGCCATGGCTACCGGCCGGCGCCATTTTGGCTCATTTGCATACGAAAATAAATCGTCCCAAAAAACACATTTAGAGCGCACCTGCGGGCGCGCCTGACACCCCGGAGCCGTGCCGGGTGCTCCTAGAGGTGCGGGGGCACCCCTTATTTGCCCCGAAAAGCGGCGGGAAAGCCCTTTTTCGGACGAAAATATTTCAGCCAATCGGCGGCCGCCGTTTTGTTCCGGGTTGCCATGGCTACCGGCCGGCGCCATTTTGGCTCATTGCATACGAAAATAAATCGTCCAAAAAACCACATTTAACGCGCACCTGCGGGCGCCCTGACACCCAGCGCCGTGCCGGGTAGCTCCTAGAGGTGCGGGGGCACCCCTTATTTGCCCCGAAAAGCGGCGGGAAAGCCCTTTCTCGGACGAAAATATTTCAGCCAATCGGCGGCCGGCGTTTTGTTTCAGGGTTGCCATGGCTACCGGCCGGCGCCATTTGGCTCATTTGCATACGAAAATAAATCGTCCAAAAAAACACATTTAGAGCGCGCCTGCGGGCGCGCCGACACCCGGCGCCGTGCCGGGTACTCCTAGAGGTGCGGGGGCACCCCTTATTTGCCCCGAAAAGCGGCGGGAAAGCCCTTTTTCGGACGAAAATATTTCAGCCAATCGGCGGCCGCCGTTTTGTTTCAGGTTGCCATGGCTACCGGCCGGCGCCATTTTGGCTCATTTGCATACGAAAATAAATCGTCCAAAAAAAACACATTTAGAGCGCGCCTGCGGGCGCGCCGACACCCGGCGCCGTGCCGGGTACTCCTAGAGGTGCGGGGGCACCCCTTATTTGCCCCGAAAAGCGGCGGGAAAGCCCTTTTTCGGACGAAAATATTTCAGCCAATCGGCGGCCGCCGTTTGTTCCGGGTTGCCATGGCTACCGGCCGGCGCCATGTTGTCTCATTTGCATACGAAAATAAATCGTCCCAAAAAACACATTTAGAGCGCATCTGCGGGCGCTCTGACACCCCGGACCGTGCCGGGTGCTCATAGAGGTGCGGGGGCACCCCTTATTTGCCCCGAAAAGCGGCGGGAAAGCCCTTTTTCAGACGAAAATATTTCAGCCAATCGGCGGCCGGCGTTTTGTTCCGGGTTGCCATGGCTACCGGCCGGCGCCATTTTGGCTCATTTGCATACGAAAATAAATCGCCCAAAAAAACACATTTAGAGCGCACCTGCGGGCGCGCCGACACCCCGGACCGTGCCGGGTGCTCCTAGAGGTGCGGGGGCACCCCTTATTTGCCCCGAAAAGCGGCGGGAAAACCTTTTTTCGGACGAAAATATTTCAGCCAATCGGCGGCCGCCGTTTTGTTCCGGGTTGCCATGGCTACCGGCCGGCGCCATTTTGGCTCATTTGCATACGAAAATAAATCGTCCCAAAAAAACACATTTAGAGCGCACCTGCGGGCGCCCTGACACCCCGGGCCGTGCCGGGTGCTCCTAGAAGTGCGGGGGCACCCCTTATTTGCCCCGAAAAGCGGCGAGAAAGCCCTTTTTCGGACGAAAATATTTCAGCCAATCGGCGGCCGCCGTTTTGTTCCTGGGTTGCCATGGCTACCGGCCGGCGCCATTTTGGCTCATTTGCATACGAAAATAAATCGTCCCAAAAAAGACATTTAGAGCGCACCTGCGGGCGCGCCTGACACCGCAGGACCGTGCCGGGTACTCCTAGAGGTGCGGGGGCACCCCTTATTTGCCCCGAAAAGCGGCGGGAAAGCCCTTTTTCGGACGAAAATATTTCAGCCAATCGGCGGCCGCCGTTTTGTTCCGGGTTGCCATGGCTACCGGCCGGCGCCATTTTGGCTCATTTGCATACGAAAATAAATCGTCCCAAAAAAGACATTTAGAGCGCACCTGCGGGCGCTCTGACACCCCGGACCGTGCCGGGTGCTCCTAGAGGTGCGGGGGCACCCCTTATTTGCCCCGAAAAGCGGCGGGAAAGCCCTTTTTCAGACGAAAATATTTCAGCCAATCGGCGGCCGCCGTTTTGTTCCGGGTTGCCATGGCTACCGGCCGGCGCCATTTTGGCTCATTTGCATACGAAAATAAATCGTCCCAAAAAACACATTTAGAGCGCACCTGCGGGCGCCCCGGACACCCAGGGACCGTGCCGGGTACTCCTGGAGGCGCGGGGGCACCCCCTTATTTGCCCCGAAAAGCGGCGGGAAAGCCCTTTTTCGGACGAAAATATTTCAGCCAATCGGCGGCCGCCGTTTTGTTCCGGGATGACATCACTTCCGGCCGGCGGCCATCTTCTTCCGTACCACGTGATGCTATGGGGGCCGCCATATTGCCGTGCGGCCTATGGGGGCCGCCATATTGGTGTACGGCACATGGGGGCCGCCATTTTTTTTGTTCTGGCATGACATCACTTCCGGCCGGCGGCCATCTTCTTCCGTACCACGTGACCCTATGGGCGCCGCCATATTGCCGTCCGGCCCATGGGGGCCGCCATATTGGTGTACGGCACATGGGGGGGCCGCCATTTTCTTCCGGTATGACATCACTTCCGGCCGGCGCCATTTTGGCTCATTTGCATACGAAAATAAATCGCCCAAAAAAACACATTTAGAGCGCACCTGCGGGCGCGCCGACACCCCAGACCGTGCCGGGTACTCCTAGAGGTGCGGGGGCACCCCTTATTTGCCCCGAAAAGCGGCGGGAAAGCCCTTTTTCGGACGAAAATATTTCAGCCAATCGGCGGCCGCCGTTTTGTTCCGGGTTGCCATGGCTACCGGCCGGCGCCATTTTGGCTCATTTGCATACGAAAATAAATCGTCCCAAAAAACACATTTAGAGCGCACCTGCGGGCGCGCCGACACGCAGGGACCGTGCCGGGTACTCCTAGAGGTGCGGGGGCACCCCTTATTTGCCCCGAAAAGCGGCGGGAAAGCCCTTTTTTGGACGAAAATATTTTCAGCCAATCGGAGGCTGCCATATTTTTCAGGGTTGCACGGACTTCCAGCCGGCGCCATTTTGGGAACCTGGATCTACCTGGCTGAGACTCTCTCTGCCTTCATTCCTTTCCCTAGGATGCCACAGAGAGCGCTGCTGAAACCTCTGGAATCACCAATCGCTGGATAGCAGCAGGTGGATTCCCAAGTTCAGCCTTGGGCACTTGCAGTAGAAGAGGGGTCCTTATCCCCAGCAGGGAAAGGCCGGTGCCCCAGGGCGTCAGGTGCAGCCCAGGAGCTGTCCAGGGAATGAGCAGCAAGTCCCCTGTGCCCCTGCCCTCACTCTGGGAGCGGCAGCAGCTGCCAGGTGTGAGCTGTTCACTTAATTGGAGCTCAGAGCCCCGCTCAAGAGCGGAGCCAGGTGAAAGCTGTTAGGCTGCTGGGGGCTGCTCACTTTGGTGGGGAGCTGCTGGAAGTGAGGGGTTTATGGTGGGGTTCTATGGTGTGTCTCGCAGAACAGCGGTGAGATCATCTCACAGGGTCTGGGGTAGCGACTGGATGCACTTGGATGTGAAGCATCGCTTAAAGGAGGTGCCGAGGGACAGACCTTTGTGCCCGGCAGCAGCGCCAGCGCCTGAGCCGGTGTGGCCTTGTATGGGGGGAACTTTTCTCCTTTCTGTTTGAAATTTTGTCTTGCCAATCCCTCCGTGATGCCTCCAGAAAAGAAAAATGAGGTTATGAGGACAAAAAAAAAAGTTTAAATTGAGGGAAGGAAGGCCTCTTCCATTATTATCTGCAAAAAAGATGGAAAGGTCTCTTTTCCCCTTGTTTGAGAGCTTTAGTTTGAGCACAGTCTCTCCTTTTCTGTTCATATCAGGGACTAAATTGAAAGAGAGAGTACCTTTATTTGCCATTTTATTGGCTTAAGGGGAGGCAAATGCTTGCTGTTGCTGCCTCAGTTCCAGGGCTGAAATTGAAGGAAACACCAGCCTTTCCAGCATTTGAAGGGTTTACATTCGATATGATATTGTTTGGTGGTGTATATAGTCTTTTGTTTTGATGTTATTTATTGTGTCTAATTTGTTTTTTAAGTGAAGATAACTTTATGGATGGTTTTGTTCGTATTTAAGGTAAAATTAAGTTAAGTAGTTTTTTTTTTTTTTTAATAGGCGTCTGATGTATGTTATTGTGGTTTTGTTTTTATTTTATTGTATGTGAGCATTCAGATTGGGTAGGGCCAGCCTGGCTGACTGGTGGAGGCTTGGGTGTTTTGTTAGATGCAGATTTTTTAATCTTTTAAAGGTTTGTGGGGTTTTTTGTTTTGGTGGGGTTTTTTTTTTTTTTCTGTTTAGTGGTTTCAAGGTGGTTTTAAATAATTAATTGTGTAGTTTTATTTTGTTTGTGGATGGTTGTGTGATAAGGCATATGGTTTGTTTATTTATTTCATGTTGTGTTTCCTAGTTTCCATGTTGATCTGGTTGGGTTTGAAATTTTTTTTTTTTTTTTTGGTGGTGTATTGAGTTTTTAAAGGTTATGTTTTTTAAGGTTGACCGTGGTGCAATGGGCTGCAGCTTGAGGTATAGGAGAGGTTGTTATTTATTCTGTGATAGCTTTTATTGTGGTGAGTGTTTGTTTTGGTGGGTTTGAGGTCGTTTGATGTCGTTAGTTAGGGTTTTCTAATGTTTAGAATTGGCTTATGGTTTATTATATTATAGTGGTTTATTGATTTGTCTTGTTTGATTGCAGTATATGTTTTATAATGATGGATAATATGGGAGCTGTTGTTTATGGTTAAATTGATCTTTTGGCTTTGTGTGTATTTAGGGGTGGTATTTTTGTTTTGATGGTTTGAGGCATGATGGGTTTATTGAGTTAGGAACTTTTTTTTTTTTGGTGTTGTTAATTGAAGTTTATTTGTGATATTTTTATCTTTCTAGTTTGATCTGTTAGTTGTTTTGGTGTTTTTTATTTGTTTTATTTTTGGGCACAAGGGTATTGATACGGTTGAATTCCTTAGGCAGTTTTTTTGGGGTAGCGACGTTTATTTTTAGTAGTTCAGATTTACGTTGTTAATTTTAATTGGCGGATTTCAGTTAATTTTATAGGGTTATTTTTGAGTTAGTGGAGAGATGGAGTTTTGGTAAATTTTTTTTTAGTCATGTTTAGGGACAGTCGTACGGTTTTGAGCTTAGTAAGTGGATTGGTTTGACTTCTCTTTTTTAATCGTTTTTGTGAGTTGTTGTGTGGGATTCTATAGGGTTGGGTTTTATTTTCGGTTCTGTTTTTATGACGCGATAAGAATTGTTAGTGGAAACAGCGTAGCGTGGTTGCCTTGCGGGTAGTCGGTTGCACGGTGGAGTATTTTAGTTTGTGTTTATTTTTGGGTTTTTCGAGAACGCGATTAAAGTTTTTATTAGGATCGTTTGTAATTATTTTAAAGATTTTAGGGAGATGTAGATTTTTAATATGGGTGCGCACTATGCAGCGAGTAGTTTATTAGTTTTATGTGATATGGGTGATGTGGGTAGAGGGCATTTGTGTAGCAGTTCTTTCAAATGTTAGAAGGTTTTTGGTGCATAAAACATTTGCTTTGGAGGACATTTGCTTGGCATGTCTGGGCTTTTGGATTAGTTACAATGGAATTTAAAAATTTTAATTTTAATTAGCTGCTTTTAGGTTTTATGACAGTTTAAATTTGTGATTTTTTTTTTTTTTTTTGTTTTGTTACTAATAGAAAAAGGTTTGGATTTTGTACGTAGTAATGGGATTACTGTATACAGCATACTAGCGTTGCCTGAGGCTGTAAACTTTGGGGGGTTTGATGTGTTAGGTTAATGAATTAATGCAGGTCAAAAGACATGGGATCTTTGCTTTTTATGGGGTCAGAGGCAGATACTTTAACGTTTTTTGGAGGGTTTTTTATGGGGATTGGAGATGAGGTTATTTTTATGACGTTTTGTTGATTGACTGTGGGTAATAAGAGTTGGCTACTTTTTGGTGTAATTTTTTTGGAAATTTATTTTACAAAATTTATGTAGTTGAATGGTTAGGGTAGTGGTGTTTCTGCTGCAGCTCTAAGCCTCCGTTGTTGTTTGTGTGTTTTAGGCGGTGCGCTCATATTACGCTGAGCCTCCTGACCAACCGGCCGACAGATCCGCTGAGATGATGCTTTGATGTTCGGTTTTCCTTACGGTAGGAAATGGTACGTCACTGGACAACAGCCCAGCGAGAGCGGGACTTTCCCAGAGGGCGAGGCGGCCTGCCTTCACACCCGACGAATCCGGGGGTTCTGATCCCCGGGCATCCAGAGATGAGTGAAGGGCTCGAGCCACGGAGGGGATGAAAGCGGGGTGCTGGCTTGGGACGCGCCGGGGGGGGATTTTTGAGTCAGGTTTGGATACGGAGATGTCCAAGACGGGACGCCTTAGGCCACATCAAGGGAAGCTCTCGCAGCGCTGAGGTGCCCGGGGCCGAGCGTTCCCGGTGCGCGTCGTGTCGCTCGTCTGTCGTGCCTTCCGTGTCTTTTGGGTGTCCCGTGTGGCAGGTCTTTCGCCTTAGCCCTTCGAGGTGCCTCTCGGAAACGCCAGGCATCGTTCTGAGCATCTCCCTGTTCCTCAGCCAGGCGCAGATGCTGCACCGGAGCTCCGGCTCGCGTCGGAATCGCGTCTCTCTTCGGAAGCGTCCGGTCCAATGTCTTTCTCAGGTCTTGTTCTGAGGTGTATCGACAGCCGTGTGCCACAGCGATCCGTTACGGCGGGTTAGGACTCGTAAGAACGCAAAGATAGGTATCGGATTCTGACCTCGGGCATCCGTCTTTGCGTTTCTCGGAACGAGTCACCTCGTTGGCATCATCTTCCCGCAGGGTTCTCTGAGCCTGGCCGGCTCGCCTCGGGTCTCACCTCGGTCGCGTCATTCCGAGTCCTCGCGGTCGTTGTCCTTGCCGAGAGCTTTTTGTTCTCGTCGCGTCCCCTCGTTTGCCGTCCCCTGTGTCACGGGTGTTGGTGTGTCTTTGGCCCGGAGCTGCTCTGTCCTGCCTCCTAGCTGGCTGTAGGGGTAATAGGACAAGCCCCAGGGGCCTGAAACTGGTGATGTGGGGTGTGGTTGGACCGTGGAGGGCATTCCTAGGTTGACATAAAGTGCCTGGAGCTGTCAAGTTACCTTGAAGCCCTCTGATTTTTTTTCCTCACTTTCTTTCAGATGCAGATGGATTCGGTCCATGGTAGATTGCCCCACCTTGGGTGAGGGCGTGAACCCTGAAGAGATGCGTCGCTGTTTGTCTTTGCAGGGGTGGCGTGAATGATGACTATATTGCAGCATTGTTCTTTCTCTTTACTTTCAGGAAGCGATGCCGGATATCAGCCGTCAAGGTGAAGTGAACAAGGTGAGCCATAGCCAGTGGACAGAAGCAGTTGCTATTGCTCAAGTCCCACTTGCTGGTGCAACTCAAAGCACTCGTTATCGCGTGTTTCAGGCGCTCTGCTCACGTTACACCGAGCTCCCCTCACCAACCGGACGATGGATCCGGTTCGCCCGTCTCATGAGCCCTCCTGGGGAGCAGTACAGGACTCTGTGGAGAAGCAATGATCTTTTCCATTTGAAGGCAACATGGAGGAAGAATTTCGTAACAGCACAGGAGTTAAGGTGAGTCCGGGACGCCGGGAGGAAGAGTGAGGGTCCGCTCTAGACTGGCATGCCAAGAGCAGCCAGGGTTCCAACCCGTGGCAGCTTGGAGAGGGAGAAATCCTGCGTCATTTGCAATTTTAGCTGTCAGAAGCCCAGTGCCAGGCACGGGGCCTTATAGGTGATCCCTGGGTTTTTTCCATGGCCAATTAGACTCACCCGCTCAGGTTCCTGATGTCAGTTTGTAGGAGGTGTTTGGCACTCCAAGGGCAGGCAGGGTTCCGACTTGTGGCAGCTTGGGTCTGGGAGAAGTCCACATTTTTTTATCATTTTAGCTGACAGAAACTCGCTCCCCTCTCCAGCGGAGAGCTCTCTAGACAAACGGTGGCGCTTTTCCTTGGAAAACTAAACTCAATCCTCCAGGTTCCGGATGTCAGTTTGTAGGAGACTGTTGGCATTCTAAGGGAAGGTAGGGTTGCAGCTTGTGGCGTCTGGGAGAAATCCTCATCCGTACAGAATTTTAGCTGGCAGAAACTCGCTCCCCAGCACAGGGACTTAGGAACGAACGGTGGCTGTTTCCTGTGGGAAACTAAACTCAGCCCCCCAGGTGCCTGATGTCAGGTTGTAGGAGATGTTTGGCACTCCAAGGGCAGGTAGGGTTCCAGCCTCTGGCAGCTGGCGTCTGGGAGGAATCCTCATCCGTGGAGAACTTTACCTGGCAGAAACTCGCTCCCAGGCAGAGAGTTCTGTACACACACAATGGCTCTTTTTGCAAAGGTTACGAACCTGACCCATTCAGGTTCCTGATGTCAGTTTGTAGGAGGTGTTTGGTACTCCTTGAGCAGGCAGGGGGTTCCATCTTGTGACCGCTTGGGCCTGGGAGAAATCCCGTGCTATTTGGAATTTCAGCTGGCAGAAGCCCAGTGCCAGGCACAGGGGCATAGGCACAAACAGTGGCTCTTTTCCCTGGCAAACTTAACAAAGCCCCCCAGGTTCCTGATGTCAGTTTGCAGGAGACTTTTGGCACTCCTTGGGCAGGTAGGGTTCCAGCTTCTGGCACCTGGCCTCTGGGAGGAATCCTCCTTCATTCATAATGTTAGGTGGCGGAAGCTGGCTCCCAGGCAGAGAGCTCTGTACACAGACAGTGTCTGTTTTTGCAAGGGATATGAAAGTGACCCATTCAGGTTCCTGCTGTCAGTTTCCAGGGAGTGTTTGGTACTGTAAGAACAGGCAGCGGGTTTCATCTTGTGGCAGCTTGGGTCTGGGAGAAATCCTGCATTATTTGGAATAGCCCGGTGGTCGGGCAGTGCTGCAGCTCCACCTGAGGCTCTTGGAACTCCAGGGCGGGGCGGAGGGGGGGGCCCTGGGCGCACGGCCCAATCAGCGCTGCGAGCGCCTCTGCGCATCGGTCAATCACGACCCGGGGGGGGGGTGGTTCTAAGGGCTGGATGGGAGACGGTGTTTGTGGCCGTGCCTTTGGTGTGTGATGGTGGTCTCCTCCCCTCGGCTGTTTAACGAGGTAAGCGCGTGGTTTAACTCAGTGGTTTGAACCGTGTTGGAGTCAATATGTTTGGGCGTGTGGTGTGGTGCGGTGCAGGGCCGATGTTGGGTGGCCCCAGCTGTAGCTCTGTTAATGCTGGGGGGGCTGTTGCTCCTGGGGTAGGCCTCAGGCTTCCAAGCCCTTCCTTAATGAGGAGTTAGGAGGCACGAGTTGCCACAGTTTGGCTTTTTCCTGGTCCTTATAGGCCTGAAGCGGTGCTTTTTGTATCTTCTGCATCCGCTTCTACCCTTGGATTGGGTTTCCTGCGGCTCTGGTAGAGTGCAGAGGGTTTTGCTCTCTGCTGGGCCAGAGAATTGTTTCGGGAGGGTCCTTTATAGACCAGAATTATGTCAGCTCTCCAGGCTTCTGCGGTTAAAGGCCTGACTCATATTTGCAGTGTGGAATTGGAGCCTGTTGGGCAAGGGATGGGAGACAGAGCCTTTCCTGCCCTAATTCCTCTAACCTGTGAATTTTTGCTGCGTCTGTGGTTCTGGCCAGGCTGCGTGTTTGGGGTGGGAGCCGTGAAGTTTTGTTCCCTTTCCAGGTGGTGTTGCTGTATGTGTGCTTAGGGCAGGGAGCATTGGGGTGTTTTTGTTCATTCAAGCTCCTCCTGAGGGATGGAAGGTACAGACTGAAAAGCTTGCAGGGAAGGGTGACTGAGCACTGTGATGTGGTCACGCAGCGGGGTGAATGATAGAGTAAAGCACCCCTCTGAGCAACAGCATGTCAGGTCATAGTCTGGTTTAAGCCAGTGTTCCTGTGCTATTGGCCTTCTTGTAATTTTCCTGTTAAATTGTAGCTCCGACTTGGAATTTCTCACCAAGTATTTGTGCAGAGTTCATCCCTCCTGCTGCTTTACCTTCAATCCAGCATGCTTGCCTCAAGGCCCTCAGGCAGCCCCTGGTTCTGTGCTCTGTGTTTGGCTGGTCAGCGTTCTTCTGCCAGGTGGTCCCCTCCTGCAGTTCATTACCTGCCTGGGTTAAAGGTATGTGTCCTGTGTTCTATGGAGGAATTTCCTGCAGTTTTCATTGTTTGTTTTCACAGAGCAAGATTGGGCTTTTCTACTTGTGCTTTGTACTTAAGGATACATCCAAAGTGCCCTGTATGTCCTCGGCACACTGTGGGAATTTGGTGTGCGTGGGAACTTGGAATCTAAACTGGCAGGGTTTGCATGGGAAATGTAAAATCAGCGCTTGGATTGCTCTGGCTACGTAATGGGAAATGCGTGTTAGGAGAAGTGACTGTGGCTAAGGACGGCTTTCTTGTAGCTCTGCGGGTTTGACAGAGCAGTTGAAGGGTTTGTGAGAGCAGACCAGGGAATGGACAGATCAGCCCCAGGAGGCTGAGCTTTGCTTCTCTTTCCAGAAGGCTGAACCCACTAGTGAATGTAAAGTCTGAGGACAGAGTGAGTAGTAATATTTGTCTTTTTTTTTTTTTTTTTTTTTTTTTTTTCCCCTTTTTCTTCTTTTTTCTTTCTCTTGAGGTCGCTTGTAAGGGTAGGACAAGCACTGAGGCAGAGCTTGTTGGGACCCTGACAGAGAGGGAGAAGCAGCAAATGGAGTTGGAAAAGTATTGTCCTTTCTGTACCTGAGAAGCTGGACAAGACCATGAAATCAGACCTGTGGTCTTGTTGGGGAGTCCACGGTCCAAGGGAACTCCTGGATTGCTCCTGAAGCCCTGGCCGGGCTTGGGGCCCGATCCACGAGGAAGCCGAGCCCGGCTGTTGCCGCACCGGACGTTGTGTCGGCCTGTCGCCGGCACCCATTTGTCCGAGCTGGGCCCTGTCCCAGCAGAGCTGTAAGTCTCTTTGCCTGTAGGTGGATGCGCCAGTGGCAAGTCTCAATTGTGGGAGAGGCTCTCCAGTGCTTGGCTGGGACGGGGGGCTCCCAGCTCGCGGGCTGTGGCTCTGGAGGATGGTGAAGTCTCAGGGTCCCTGGTGCTGTGTCTCAGTCCCTGTAGTGCTGCTCTCTTTGGCAGCAGCGGCGAGGGGCATTGCAGGGCTTTGTGGTTCGGAGTTCTTTGCTGCTTTGAGCTCTGGTCGACGAGGCTGGATTCCTGAAGCTGGTGTCTGTGTCCTTGCTGCTGCCCCTGCCCCCTGGCCAAAGAAACCTGCAAGGATTTAAGGTTTTAGGCCTGGTATTCCCTTTGGTGAGCTTCCTCCCAGCCCTGATGTACTCCCGGAAGTGCCATGGAGGCGTCCTCCTCTCAGGACCGAGGAGCTGTAGGCTGGGTGCTGCTTCTGTTCTGCCCTGGGAACCCTTGGAGAGAAGCTTGAAGATGGGCTGGGGAGACGTGATCCGGGATATTCCCCCCTCCTGAGGTTTGGTCCCAGTGCGGTAGGAAAATCCAGGTTTCCATCTAGCTCAGGATTTCTTGGTCAGGGGGCCAAAACTCTGGGAGATGCTGGAGTTTGAGGGGGTATTGTGCTAGCTCTGACGTAGAGCTGCCTCCCGTCCTAAAGTAAACAGCACTCGCTGCAACTGGCAGACTTCTGTTGGTTTCCCTCAGAGCATTTAGAGGGCTCTGTAGCTGCCGGGCCGTTAGCAACAGGTGCGAGGTCCTTGAATGTGCAGCGTAACGAATCTTATTCCACCGAGAATTGAATGAGCCTCCAGGAATTTGTGAGCTGATGAAGGGATTTCTGAGCCAAAGTTCCCGACCCGAATAAGGCTGGCAGCTCTAGCGGACACGCCGATTCCTGGTGATTGTGCCCTTCTGGCCGTGGAGCACCTTGGGTAAGTCAGAAATCCGTGGGAGCTCCGTGGCCTTTGCTCACGTAAGTAAATGTACTTACGGCTATCGCACTGCAACGTCAGCTGTGCTGTTGCTGATCTAGAGGAGTCAAGTATTTCCCCACCAAGCAGAGCCTTTCTCTCGTCTGTCTGTTTCTCAGAGTTTTCAATCGATTGTCCTATTCTTGAAATTCAGCGCTCTTCTGAAATCCGCAGGGAAGAATGTGAAATCGTGGTCGCGACGCTTAAGCGCCTGTGAGAGGCGAAGCAGAGGCTTCTTTGAAAAGCTCTGCAAAGGGAAATGTCAACTGGACTAGGGACAGGCCTCAAAAGTAGTTAAATATTTTCTTCTAATAATGACATCATGGAAACAGAGGAAGGGGAGGCATTTGGTATAACTTTAGAGGTCGTCTAGGCAGTACAAACTGCACAGAATTGTATCAGCAGGATGGAAGCGATAAGTTCATTTCCCTCCAATCACAGCTTTGGTTGAGGTGATCTTTCTGGGCAGTTTTTCAACTTGGATGGGAATGAAAGCTTCCAAGGTGTGCCCCTTTGTAGCTCAAGCCCCCTCGAAGACAACAAGCTGATGGTGATGTTTTCACTTTCTTCTCAGGGAAGCAGTGGCCCGAAGCTGTTCTTGTGTCTGGCAGTTGCGGGGCACGCTTGGATCTCTGCTGCAGCTGTTCTGGTGCGTATGACGGGTGGTTTTCAGGGATGCGACGGGCAGCATCGCAGCCTGGAGCGCTTGTCTGGCGGTGCTCGGGGGTGTCACGGCCTGCCGGGTTCCTCCTCTGCCTCTGTCCCGGGGCGGAGCCGTCCTGCCCTTTCAAGCAGCCCTTCCTTTCCTGGGCGCTTGATCCGTGCTGTGCTTGAGGGAGAGATCTCGGTTGTGGCTGTGTCCCGCCTGCCTCGACTGGCAAGTGCTGCGGTTGTGGTTGGCGCGTGGCCGTGGGGATCCTGGGGACGGGTAACGATCCTTCCTTCCCCTTGCAGGGGGATCTGTGCCACGCTCAGAGGCAAACAGAAAACAAGACCGTGGCTTTTTATCTGGGTCTAGTTTCGTGTTCGTGAGACAAATTGGTTCTCACAAAGTTTCAGGAACCAGCCACCTTTATGGGCCATATGTTTATGTTTCTGAATGTTTATGGGTCACCCTGCCAGCTCCCGTTCACTCAGCAGGCACGGCGCCGAGGGTGCTCCCCTTCTATCTCTGGCCAGTCCAGAGGCAGCTTTTCCCGCGGCTCCGTCCCAGAGCGGATTTCTGTATCGCCGCTGTTGACATCGTAGCGCTCCGTGGTGAGGAACATCACCCGTGTCAGGCAACTCCTAGAAAAAAGGCCAAAACGGAACAACCGGGCGTGTCTTTTGTACGAGCCATTGCGTTCCAGCAGGGAAAGTGTCAGCAGGTGCAGGGCACAGCAGGAGGATTCCTTCCCATTTAATCAGAAGGGTCTGCAAAGCCAGCAGCAAACGGTCCTGGCTGGGGCCTGTCAGGGGTCAGCATTATCAGCAGGAAGTGCGGCCAGAGGGGCTCAGGCAGACCTTGGGCTGGGTGTGACCTGTACTGGCCACATCTCCACTGTCCTCTCTAGGGTGAGCAAAGGCAAATGTGGCAGCTGAGCACGTGCTGGAGACTCTCCCTCAGCTGTCCTAAAATCTGTCTAGAAGATGAAAGTGTGCTTGGCTTGACTTGGTTTGTAGCACTTCAAAGTGGTTTTCAAATATTCTCCGAGAACTGTGACCTGAATTAAGGCCAGCGTTCTTTTGTGCCAGCGTCGTTCTGATAGACAGTGGTTGTTCATCTGGACTGGTTTTCATGTCTCTGTTTTTTTCTGAAGTTGCCATTTACTTTGCTGAGTTGCTGTGGATGTTCACCCTTGTACTTTGGACAGCGGTTGGGGATTTTTTTCTTCATTCCACAGCTCTAATGCTTTATTTATTTATTTATTTATTTATTTATTTTCCCTCCCTAGCAGTAAAATTCTCCAAAGCACTCACCCGGCTGCAGCATGGCATTTTCTCCGAGAGTAATGCTGCTTCTCCCAGGCAGCGCTGCCCTGTTCTGGGTGTCTCGGTGGAAGTTTTCACTGCATCCTGTAGCCCCAGAATCCATGGCTGTCCCTCAGGGTTGTGAAGGAGCGGGAAGTGCATGATCTAAACTGTGGCATCTCAGCTATGTTTTGGGAAACCTGGAAAAGCAAGCTCTTCTTGACAAGGAACCGCTTCATCTCGAAAGTCAATGTGTCTCGCGAGAGGTGCCGCAAAGGGTGAGATTGAACCTTCTGTCCTCCTTTGTTTAAATCGCCGCTGTGAAACCTTGATACGCTTCAATAGTTTCTGTGGTTTCACATTTCTTGGCCCTCCAGCGCAGGCCGCAGACCGGAACGGTTTCAAACGAGCGATTCCCCTGCTCACCCCGCCCCGGGAGCAGCTGGAGCCTCCAGGCCGGGCTGAGCGAACAAACACTTGGGGGTGACACAGCTCCACGCGGAGGGTACCTGGGGACAATGTGTGGCTTTGTCCTGGATTTTGGGGGGTTTTTTTAGCTTTCTATGGGGTTTCAATCATCGACTCGGTAAAAAAAAACCGGTAAGGACTGAAAGCATGAGGGGCTGTCAAGTTATACACACCAAAGACAACTTTTTTTTTTTTTTTTAATAGCTGTGAGACTTGTATCTTGATTTTTGGGACTCTTTTTTGGCCAAGTGTATTGTAAGAAGTCTTATTTTAAAGTAAGCTGCTTCAATAATGAATTTAATGGTACCAATACCCTCTAATGTCAGAAGGTCAAAAGCACTAACACCAACATGGCACCTCCTTAATTTTTAGCAGCAAAACTTGATCTTAACTAAATGTAAGACTTAATTTCTCTGCTGCTAATAAGTTAATAAAGGAGTTTGTCAGCTTTTGCTGCCCTTCGCAGATACTCAAGGTCATGAAAAAAATGGCTCTACTGTTCTGAACTAACTATGGATATTACACCTCCCTCCTTCTCCCCAGCCTGGAAACAGGTGGATTGATCTTTGATCTTCTTTCTTTGCGTTTCTGTGGCCGTTTGAGCTGCGTGGAGAAGGTGTCTGTGGACGTGGCAGCCGGGGAAGGGAAAGTCTGGGAAGGAGCTGCTCAGAAATCCAGAAGCAGCGGTGGATTGGGAGCTGGGGGTCCCGCCTCAGTCGCACCCTCCCGGACGCCCTGTGTCAGGGTAATATTCCCGTTTTCCTTCCTGACCGTGGAGGCGGCGGAGAGCAGAACACTCGGCACTGAGGGAAAGGGGAACAGCAGGGAAAAAGTGCTGCTCGTGTCCTCAGAGAGCAGTGGGAAGAGCCCGAGGGAAATACTGGCTGGCTGAGGGATCCTTGTGTCCCCTCTGGAATAAATCCTCCGACGTGCCGGTTTGCAGTCCGGTTTGGACACATGTTGCTGCCGCTTTGGTTCCGAAGAAGCGGAAATCCGTGGATTTCTGACTGATTTCCGTAGGTTCCCCTGTTTTGGAGGAGCTGCAGGGTGAGGTCAGTATTCTGGGGGAGCGTCCGGGGGGCTTCTCCCAGCCGAGTTTCTCCTGGAGCTGGGTGCTGGGTGTAATGCCGGACGTCTAAGCCGGCTTTGGGGCGTTGTGCAGTCGCAGCTCTAAGCCTGAGCCCAGGCCTGGCTGTGTGCCAGCATTGAAGCCGGCAGCTGGGTGTGCTTTTCCAGCCCTTCCGTCACGCAGGCCATCCCAGCTTCCCGGAGCTCCCCGGCGCACGGCCTGGACTCGCTCCCTGGGAGCTGCGCTTCCGTCTGCCCGAAGCGAGGGCGTCCTGCCCGGGTTTGAAACTTTATTGCTGTTTGTTTTTCCTCTTCCAGGGAGCTGGCAAAAAAGGAGAGAGCCACTAGGAAGCGAAGCCGCCCGAAGGCCTTATCCCAGCCCAGGGTTTCCACTTTTCTCTCGGACTCCTGGATAATTGCTTGAGCATAACCAGGGAGCGTCCGTTTCATTTCCTGCCTTTTCCAATAAACCCTTGCCTTCAGCTGGAGCGCGTTCCTGGTGTCCTCCTCCTCCTCCTCCTCCTCCTCCTCCTCCTCCCTCCTGCATGGATTTGTAAATAAAGTTCCTGACTATTGCCCGATTGAATTTTGTTCTTCCAGCGATTGTGGCTCTCTCGTTCCATTGAAACTTCCCCGCTCTGCCGAGAGTTTGAGATGTCAAATCCAGGTAAGACTGGAGTTTCTTTGGATTGCTACTCCCACGAAACACAGATAATTCTTGGAGAAGTGTAACGGGACATGTTTACTTCCCACTTCCCTTTAAAATCAGAGCAGAGGAGGCAGATTTTCCATCATCCTTCCATGAACTTCCACCAACTTCCTGACTGTTGCAAAAGTTTTCAATGGTAGAAATTCCCGAGCTTGTTTTGCAGGCGAGCTGGGATTTGGGTGTTCTGCCTTCCTTTTATTTCATGGTTTTCCTCTCTCTGATTGTAGTGAGGGGATATTTATCGCAAATACCGATTTTCCATCCCAATTGGAATTTTTGTACATCCTAGGGCACATTTGCAGGGATGTTTTCCAGAAGAGTGTTGGTAAATGGGCATTGTGGAGCACCATATCTGCAGAACGCTGTAAATTCCCAGGAAAACTTGCCGGGTGTTTAATTGCCGTCATGAATCTCTCTGGAAAGTTCAATTTACTGTCATTTTTGATGACATGAATCCCATTACAACCTCAATCCTAGCCTAACTGATGTTCCCTGGACGCAATGGGGAGGTTCTTTCCTGCCTTGGCACATTTGGATGTTCATCCAGAGTGAGTTTCCCGCTAGAATAGAATTCGTTTCCAAGCAAAACTGGGAATTGTCTCTAAACCTTCTTTTCTGGGAGGCACCGGGTTTGTTTTCCCCATCCCTGCGTAGTGCAGGATCCTCCCGGAGCTGTGTTAGGCCGTGGCGGAAGAGGAGAGCTGCATTTATTTTTGTATTACTATTTATTTTATTTTTTACTTTTTTTACTTTTGTAATTTTATTTTCTTGAGTTTTATTTTTTCGTTCAGTTTTTTGTTTTGAACTTTTAAAAAGGTTTTATATTTAATTTCTTCTATCTTTATAATTGTATTATTTTTGCTTTTGTTGTTATTATATTTTCTTTACTTTTAAATTATTTTTCATTTTAAAAATATTTTTATTTTCATGTCATTTTTATTTTTTTTTGGTGGTTTTTTTTTATTTTTATCTGATATATTTTTATATAGAATTTATTTTATTTTTCTTTTATGTTTTACTTTTTAATTACTTTTGTTTTAATTTTTTTTTTTTTCCCCCATATTTTGTTTTTTCTTTTTTTTTTCCCTTACCCTTTCTCACCCCAAGTATGTGGCAGATTGTCTGCTGGCAACAAAGAAGTTGAAAAATGACATCCGTGGCCACCCAATGATGGCCTGTATATCATCGAGAGAGAACAAAACCTCTGTACTTTGTACTCCATTGAAGAACCCGAAGGGAGAAAGCTGTAAACACCACAGTGCCTTTTTTTCCTTTTTATCCCCTAGCAGGTCTCATTCTACCCACGAACAGTGTTAGCAGCAGTCACTTGATGTCAGGGTGTATTTCAGAGGCAGCAATAAAAGAAACTAGATTTTTTTCTTCTGGAAGTCTCCAAACCTCATTGTTTAGTAAGAAAGAAATCCAAAACAAAGCAAACAAACAACAACAACAACACAACCATTAAAAAACCCAAACAAAATACAAGCCAAAAAACCCCCCCAAACCACCAAAAAACCCCTCCACACAAACACCCACCCCCCTCGAAAAAAAACCACAGAGAGAAAATCTTCCAATATTATTTTAATGAGAATGAAATCTTTACCCTTTAGAAAAGCAGGCTCCTTTAATTCGAATTGATTGTAGTTCTGATGTGTCAGGTTAATGAATTTGTATAGTTTAAAACATGGTTTAACATATAAACAAACTGAAAACTTAAAAAATCAATACAAAAACAGGAAAGTATAATGAATAAAAATAGCAATGTAGAATATGAAAAATAATATCAGCCATATAAATAAATACAGTCTCTATTATGACATGCTCTGTGTATTATGATATCTATAATATACATAGGTACAGCTATAAAACAGAAATGGTAATGATCAATATAAACATGATAAATACTAAAATTTAAAATATAGCCTAGCACGAAGGCTTTTTTGGTTTGAATTTGGCGAGTGGCAGGGTTTTGGTAGTTGCGCTTGGGGCTCCTTTGGGGCATTTCTTTTAGGGGATTTTTGGGCGGGGATTTTTGGGCCCGTTCTCTTTTGCCCCTGTTCTCCGCCGGTCCCCGAGGCCGGGCTGTGAGCTCGGGGCGGTGCTGCCACCCTGTGGATGCAGAGCGGTACTGCAGCTCCCCCCGCACCCGTCCCCCCCATTCGTAGGCGTCCCGGGCTGGAAGTACGGTGCAGTGCTGCCACCCTGTGGATGCAGTGCGGTACTGCAGCATCCCCCGTGCCCGTCCCCGCCATTCGTAGGCATCCCGAGCTGGAAGTGCAGTGCGGTGCTGCCGCCCTGTGGACAGAGGGCGGTACTGCAGTTTGCCCGTGCCCGACCCTGCCGTGTGTGGGAGAAACAAAAGAAACAGTCCAAAAAAACACATTTAGAGCGAACCTGCAGGCACGCTGAAACCCAGAGCCGTGCCGGGTACTCCTGGAGGTGCGGGAGCACCCCTTATTTGCCCCGAAAAGCGGCGGGAAAGCTTTTTTTCGGACGAAAATATTTCAGCCAATCGGCGGCCGCCGTTTTGTTCCGGGTTGCCATGGCTACCGGCCGGCGCCATTTTGGCTCATTTGCATACGAAAATAATCATCCCAAAAAAACACATTTAGAGCGCACCTGCGGGCGCCCTGACACCCCGGGCCGTGCCGGGTGCTCCTAGAGGTGCGGGGGCACCCCTTATTTGCCCCGAAAAGCGGCGGGAAAGCCCTTTTTCGGACGAAAATATTTCAGCCAATCGGCGGCCGCCGTTTTGTTCTGGGTTGCCATGGCTACCGGCCGGCGCCATTTTGGCTCATTTGCATACGAAAATAAATCGTCCCAAAAAAACACATTTAGAGCGCACCTGCGGGCGCTCTGACACCCCGGACCATGCCGGGTGCTCCTAGAGGTGCGGGGGCACCCCTTATTTGCCCCGAAAAGCGGCGGGAAAGCCCTTTTTCGGACGAAAATATTTCAGCCAATCGGCGGACGCCGTTTTGTTCCGGGTTGCCATGGCTACCGGCCGGCGCCATTTTGGCTCATTTGCATACGAAAATAAATCGTCCCAAAAAACACATTTAGAGCGCACCTGCGGGCGCCCTGACACCCCGGACCATGCCGGGTACTCCTGGAGGCGCGGGGGCACCCCTTATTTGCCCCGAAAAGCGGCGGGAAAGCCCTTTTTCGGACGAAAATATTTCAGCCAATCGGCGGCCGCCGTTTTGTTCCGGGTTGCCATGGCTACCGGCCGGCGCCATTTTGGCTCATTTGCATACGAAAATAAATCGTCCCAAAAAACACATTTAGAGCGCACCTGCGGGCGCGCCGACACGCAGGACCGTGCCGGGTACTCCTAGAGGTGCGGGGGCACCCCTTATTTGCCCCGAAAAGCGGCGGGAAAGCCCTTTTTCAGACGAAAATATTTCAGCCAATGGGCGGCTGCCGTTTTGTTCCGGGTTGCCATGGCTACCGGCCGGCGCCATTTTGGCTCATTTGCATACGAAAATAAATCGTCCAAAAAAAACACATTTAGAGCGCACCTGCGGGCGCCCTGACACCCCGGACCGTGCCGGGTGCTCCTAGAGGTGCGGGGGCACCCCTTATTTGCCCCGAAAAGCGGCGGGAAAGCCCTTTTTCGGACGAAAATATTTCAGCCAATCGGCGGCGGCCGTTTTGTTCCGGGTTGCCATGGCTACCGGCCGGCGCCATTTTGGCTCATTTGCATACGAAAATAAATCGTCCCAAAAAAACACATTTAGAGCGCATCTGCGGGCGCGACGACACCCAGCGCCGTGCCGAGTACTCCTAGAGGTGCGGGGGCACCCCTTATTTGCCCCGAAAAGCGGCGGGAAAGCCCTTTTTCGGACGAAAATATTTCAGCCAATCGGCGGCCGGCGTTTTGTTTCGGGTTGCCATGGCTACCGGCCGGCGCCATTTTGGCTCATTTGCATACGAAAATAAATCGTCAAAAAAACCACATTGAACGCGCACCTGCGGGCGCGCCGACACCCAGCGGCGTGCCGGGTACTCCTAGAGGTGCGGGGGCACCCCTTATTTGCCCCGAAAAGCGGCGGGAAAGCCCTTGTTTGGACGAAAATATTTCAGCCAATCGGCGGCCGGCGTTTTGTTCGGGTTGCCATGGCTACCGGCCGGCGCCATTTTGGCTCATTTGCATACGAAAATAAATCGTCAAAAAAACCACATTGAACGCGCACCTGCGGGCGCGCCGACACCCAGCGCCGTGCCGGGTACTCCTAGAGGTGCGGGGGCACCCCTTATTTGCCCGGAAAAGCGGCGGGAAAGCCCTTTTTCGGACGAAAATATTTCAGCCAATCGGCGGCCGCCGTTTTGTTCCGGGTTGCCATGGCTACCGGCCGGCGCCATTTTGGCTCATTTGCATACGAAAATAAATCGTCCAAAAAAACACATTTAGAGCGCACCTGCGGGCGCGCCGACACCCAGGGCCGTGCCGGGTACTCCTAGAGGTGCGGGGGCACCCCTTATTTGCCCCGAAAAGCGGCGAGGAAAGCCCTTTTTCGGACGAAAATATTTCAGCCAATCGGCGGCCGCCGTTTTGTTCCGGGTTGCCATGGCTACCGGCCGGCGCCATTTTGGCTCATTTGCATACGAAAATAAATCGTCAAAAATACCACATTTAACGCGCACCTGCGGGCGCGCCGACACCCAGCGCCGTGCCGGGTACTCCTAGAGGTGCGGGGGCACCCCTTATTTGCCCGGAAAAGCGGCGAGAAAGCCCTTGTTTGGACGAAAATATTTCAGCCAATCGGCGGCCGCCGTTTTGTTCCGGGTTGCCATGGCTACCGGCCGGCGCCATTTTGGCTCATTTGCATACGAAAATAAATCGTCCAAAAAAAACACATTTAGAGCGCAGCTGCGGGCGCGCCGACACCCAGCGCCGTGCCGGGTACTCCTAGAGGTGCGGGGGCACCCCTTATTTGCCCCGAAAAGCGGCGGGAAAGCCCTTTTTCGGACGAAAATATTTCAGCCAATCGGCGGCCGGCGTTTTGTTTCGGGTTGCCATGGCTACCGGCCGGCGCCATTTTGGCTCATTTGCATACGAAAATAAATCGTCCAAAAAAACACATTTAGAGCGCACCTGCGGGCGCGCCGACACCCAGGACCGTGCCGGGTACTCCTAGAGGTGCGGGGGCACCCCTTATTTGCCCCGAAAAGCGGCGGGAAAGCCCTTTTTTCGGACGAAAATATTTCAGCCAATCGGCGGCCGCCGTTTTGTTCCGGGATGACATCACTTCCGGCAGACGCCATTTTCTTCCGTACCACGTGATGCTATGGGGGCCGCCATATTGCCGCCCGGCCTATGGGGGCCGCCATATTGGTGTACGGCACATGGGGGCCGCCATTTTTTTTTGTTCTGGCATGACATCACTTCCGGCCGGCGGCCATCTTCTTCCGTACCACGTGACCCTATGGGCGCCGCCATATTGCCGCCCGGCCTATGGGGGCCGCCATTTTGGTGTACGGCACATGGGGGCCGCCATTTTCTTCCGGTATGACATCACTTCCGGCCGGCGCCATTTTGGCTCATTTGCATACGAAAATAAATCGTCCAAAAAAACACATTTAGAGCGCAGCTGCGGGCGCGCCGACACCCAGCGCCGTGCCGGGTACTCCTAGAGGTGCGGGGGCACCCCTTATTTGCCCCGAAAAGCGGCGGGAAAGCCCTTTTTCGGACGAAAATATTTCAGCCAATCGGCGGCCGGCGTTTTGTTTCAGGTTGCCATGGCTACCGGCCGGCGCCATTTTGGCTCATTTGCATACGAAAATAAATCGTCCAAAAAAACACATTTAGAGCGCACCTGCGGGCGCGCCGACACCCAGGGCCGTGCCGGGTACTCCTAGAGGTGCGGGGGCACCCCTTATTTGCCCCGAAAAGCGGCGAGAAAGCCCTTTTTCGGACGAAAATATTTCAGCCAATCGGCGGCCGCCGTTTTGTTCCGGGTTGCCATGGCTACCGGCCGGCGCCATTTTGGCTCATTTGCATACGAAAATAAATCGTCCAAAAAACCACATTTAACGCGCACCTGCGGGCGCGCCGACACCCAGCGCCGTGCCGGGTACTCCTAGAGGTGCGGGGGCACCCCTTATTTGCCCCGAAAAGCGGCGGGAAAGCCCTTTTTCGGACGAAAATATTTCAGCCAATCGGCGGCCGCCGTTTTGTTCCGGGTTGCCATGGCTACCGGCCGGCGCCATTTTGGCTCATTTGCATACGAAAATAAATCGTCCAAAAAAACACATTTAGAGCGCAGCTGCGGGCGCGCCGACACCCAGCGCCGTGCCGGGTACTCCTAGAGGTGCGGGGGCACCCCTAATTTGCCCCGAAAAGCGGCGGGAAAGCCCTTTTTCGGACGAAAATATTTCAGCCAATCGGCGGCCGGCGTTTTGTTTCAGGTTGCCATGGCTACCGGCCGGCGCCATTTTGGCTCATTTGCATACGAAAATAAATCGTCCAAAAAAACACATTTAGAGCGCAGCTGCGGGCGCGCCGACACCCAGCGCCGTGCCGGGTACTCCTAGAGGTGCGGGGGCACCCCTTATTTGCCCCGAAAAGCGGCGGGAAAGCCCTTTTTCGGACGAAAATATTTCAGCCAATCGGCGGCCGGCGTTTTGTTTCAGGTTGCCATGGCTACCGGCCGGCGCCATTTTGGCTCATTTGCATACGAAAATAAATCGTCCAAAAAAACACATTTAGAGCGCACCTGCGGGCGCGCCGAAACCCAGCGCCGTGCCGGGTACTCCTAGAGGTGCGGGGGCACCCCTTATTTGCCCCGAAAAGCGGCGGGAAAGCCCTTGTTTGGACGAAAATATTTCAGCCAATCGGCGGCCGCCGTTTTGTTCCGGGTTGCCATGGCTACCGGCCGGCGCCATTTTGGCTCATTTGCATACGAAAATAAATCGTCCAAAAAAACACATTTAGAGCGCACCTGCGGGCGCGCCGACACCCAGGACCGTGCCGGGTACTCCTAGAGGTGCGGGGGCACCCCTTATTTGCCCCGAAAAGCGGCGGGAAAGCCCTTTTTCAGACGAAAATATTTCAGCCAATCGGCGGCCGCCGTTTTGTTCCGGGATGACATCACTTCCGGCAGACGCCATTTTCTTCCGTACCACGTGATGCTATGGGGGCCGCCATATTGCCGCCCGGCCTATGGGGGCCGCCATATTGGTGTACGGCACATGGGGGCCGCCATTTTTTTGTTCTGGCATGACATCACTTCCGGCCGGCGGCCATCTTCTTCCGTACCACGTGACCCTATGGGCGCCGCCATATTGCCGCCCGGCCTATGGGGGGCCGCCATTTTGGTGTACGGCACATGGGGGCCGCCATTTTCTTCCGGTATGACATCGCTTCCGGCCGGCGCCATTTTGGCTCATTTGCATACGAAAATAAATCGTCCAAAAAAACACATTTAGAGCGCAGCTGCGGGCGCGCCGACACCCAGCGCCGTGCCGGGTACTCCTAGAGGTGCGGGGGCACCCCTTATTTGCCCCGAAAAGCGGCGGGAAAGCCCTTTTTCGGACGAAAATATTTCAGCCAATCGGCGGCCGCCGTTTTGTTTCAGGTTGCCATGGCTACCGGCCGGCGCCATTTTGGCTCATTTGCATACGAAAATAAATCGTCAAAAAAAACCACATTTAACGCGCACCTGCGGGCGCGCCGACACCCAGCGCCGTGCCGGGTACTCCTAGAGGTGCGGGGGCAACCCCTTATTTGCCCCGAAAAGCGGCGGGAAAGCCCTTTTTCGGACGAAAATATTTCAGCCAATCGGCGGCCGCCGTTTTGTTCCGGGTTGCCATGGCTACCGGCCGGCGCCATTTTGGCTCATTTGCATACGAAAATAAATCGTCAAAAAAACCACATTTAACGCGCACCTGCGGGCGCGCCGACACCCAGCGCCGTGCCGGGTACTCCTAGAGGTGCGGGGGCACCCCTTATTTGCCCCGAAAAGCGGCGGGAAAGCCCTTTTTCGGACGAAAATATTTCAGCCAATCGGCGGCCGGCGTTTTGTTCCGGGTTGCCATGGCTACCGGCCGGCGCCATTTTGGCTCATTTGCATACGAAAATAAATCGTCAAAAAAAACCACATTTAACGCGCACCTGCGGGCGCGCCGACACCCAGCGCCGTGCCGGGTACTCCTAGAGGTGCGGGGGCACCCCTTATTTGCCCCGAAAAGCGGCGGGAAAAGCCCTTTTTCAGACGAAAATATTTCAGCCAATCGGCGGCCGGCCGTTTTGTTTCAGGTTGCCATGGCTACCGGCCGGCGCCATTTTGGCTCATTTGCATACGAAAATAAATCGTCCAAAAAAAAACACATTTAGAGCGCACCTGCGGGCGCGCCGACACCCGCGCCGTGCCGGGTACTCCTAGAGGTGCGGGGGCACCCCTTATTTGCCCCGAAAAGCGGCGGGAAAGCCCTTTTTCGGACGAAAATATTTCAGCCAATCGGCGGCCGGCGTTTTGTTTCGGGTTGCCATGGCTACCGGCCGGCGCCATTTTGGCTCATTTGCATACGAAAATAAATCGTCAAAAAATACCACATTTAACGCGCACCCTGCGGGCGCGCCGACACCCAGCGCCGTGCCGGGTACTCCTAGAGGTGCGGGGGCACCCCTTATTTGCCCGAAAAGCGGCGGGAGAAGCCCTTTTTCGGACGAAAATATTTCAGCCATCGGCGGCCGGCGTTTTGTTCAGGGTTGCCATGGCTACCGGCCGGCGCCATTTTGGCTCATTTGCATACGAAAATAAATCGTCCAAAAAACACATTTAGAGGCGCACCTGCGGCGCGCGCCGACACCCAGCGCCGTGCCGGGTACTCCTAGAGGTGCGGGGGCACCCCTTATTTGCCCGGAAAAGCGGCGGGAAAGCCCTTTTTCGGACGAAAATATTTCAGCCAATCGGCGGCCGGCCGTTTTGTTTCAGGTTGCCATGGCTACCGGCCGGCGCCATTTTGGCTCATTTGCATACGAAAATAAATCGTCCAAAAAAACACATTTAGAGCGCACCTGCGGGCGCGCCGACACCCAGGCGCCGTGCCGGGTACTCCTAGAGGTGCGGGGGCACCCCTTATTTGCCCCGAAAAGCGGCGGGAAAGCCCTTGTTTCGGACGAAAATATTTCAGCCAATCGGCGGCCGGCGTTTTGTTCCGGGTTGCCATGGCTACCGGCCGGCGCCATTTTGGCTCATTTGCATACGAAAATAAATCGTCAAAAAACCACATTTAACGCGCACCTGCGGGCGCGCCGACACCCAGCGCCGTGCCGGGTACTCCTAGAGGTGCGGGGGCACCCCTTATTTGCCCCGAAAAGCGGCGGGAAAGCCCTTTTTCGGACGAAAATATTTCAGCCAATCGGCGGCCGCCGTTTTGTTCCGGGTTGCCATGGCTACCGGCCGGCGCCATTTTGGCTCATTTGCATACGAAAATAAATCGTCCAAAAAAACACATTTAGAGCGCACCTGCGGGCGCGCCGACACCCAGCGCCGTGCCGGGTACTCCTAGAGGTGCGGGGGCACCCCTTATTTGCCCCGAAAAGCGGCGGGAAAGCCCTTTTTCGGACGAAAATATTTCAGCCAATCGGCGGCCGGCCGTTTTGTTTCCGGGTTGCCATGGCTACCGGCCGGCGCCATTTTG
>JAKJHU010002683.1:0-28978 GCA_022316685.1 Progne subis subis | reverse complement strand
AGCAACTGGTTACAGCAGTACAAATTTTATATCTGTAATCCATGTGCTGTTTGAAGTGGCACTGCATTCATGGTCTGAAGTTTGCATTCTTTAAGTTGTTGATATTCTCAAAGTAAAGATCGTGATCCTTCTGGAAAAATATTTTGAAACATCTGTTAAAAGTTGTAAGTAAAAAAGCAAATAATTAAAAAAAAAAATCAGGATTTTAAATAGAATATTTTGTTGATGCTGACAATCTTTTAGAGATGTAATGTACATTATGGTGTGATTGGATAGCAGTATCAGCATAGATGTTGTTCTGGCTCTAAATGTGTTCCACAAAAATTTGGGTGGTTTGATGCAGATCAAGTAAGTCATGTCTAGTTGGCAAGTTGTCAGAATTGTTGCTTTAGTAATGAGAGGGTACACTGTATTTAGATAAAAAGAATGAGATGAAATAGAACCTTGGGTTTGTTGTACAGATTAACAGCATGGAAAATGTGTGACCAAAAATGACCTAGTAAGTCCTTTTGTTGCATTTTTTATTTCACATATTGAAGTTAAAGATTAAAATTATTCCAGTTGGTTAACAGTTTCATAATGTATCACATTTCACTGTGTTTCACAATTCATCATTAATATTCATTGAGCTTAACATTAGCCTTTTCTTATTTTCTTTTTCTCATCTAATGCCATCATTTAATTAAATTTTCTTTTGGTATGTTCTTCTAGATACGAGACCCAAGTGCTCTAATGAGTTCTAATATACATCTTTCAATGCATCAAAATACATCAAAAGCCCCATTGGGACTGGCATTAGTTAATACTTCATCCATTCTGTTAAGTTCTTTTTTTATTTGTCATGGACGTATCTCTTTTTTCTCTTTCTACATTAAATAAATAGAAAGAATGCTAATAAAAACCTAAATTGCAATGAACTCAGTTCTTCTAATTCCAGCAAAGAGAGAGACAATTCAAACAATTCCATGTTTGTTTCTGAGATAAAGGAAAAGTTCTTAGAGAATCAAAAATACTAATTATTCTGCATTTCTCAGACTCCTAAGACCTCAGACATTTAAAAAAGAGAACCAACATTAATCCAAGGTTGAACTGAAAATCTGTCAAAATATAACAAGTGGGAATCATCTTGGGGTTTGCATACACATTGCATGCTTTTACTATTTTCAAGGATTTTTTTTTTTTTTTTTTTTTTTTTATGTGTACAGAAAAACAAAGTAACTGATAATGTGTTTCAGATGCAAATCTTTCATACTGTACTTCCTCCTAGCACTCAGGTAATTGGAACTAAAATTGAAAGACTGATAAGAAAAATTACTGCTTTGGAGTAGGTTTAAAAGGCATATTTCTTCCAGACTTATCTGAATGAAGGCAGTGCATTTGGAGTGTATTGTACAAGTATTGTACAAGATCAGAGGAGCTGTGACTAGTTTCATAATGGAAGAAGCTATTATCTCTCCAAAGTACAATACAAAGTAGTTGCCAGTGTTTCATAGCATAAAACACTGTGCAAGAGCCCTAAAACCTGCAGTACTTGGTACACAATCTGTATCAAGCAGATATATGGGTTCTCTCCTATTCTTTCTAATCTTGTGAGAATACATCAATGGACAAAGCCTCAGGTAATAAAATTGTCCTTTTAAAATTAAGTGGTAAATGGAAGATCCTGTGATTAGAGTGCAGTATTTGGAGCTGTAGACATTGTCTACAGCTGTTTGTGATTGTGCCAAAATGCTGTGCAGCCAACTTTTGTGTTTCCAGGGTAATCAAGAGATTTGTTATAAATATGAATATAAGGCAAGGATATAGATAATATGTAAATGAGACTGTAAAGATATTCCATGAAAATGATCAGGGAAAGCCACAATTTGAGAAGGAGACTGCAGCTTGAGTGGTGTGTCTGGTGTGAGACAATACCAGTGAGGATGTCTGTGTTTTGCCTTATTCCCGACACATTACAGGTCATAGCTCTGGGTGCTACCAGAGCCAGTATCTCTGGTCCACTGAACTCAGGCATTTCTGTGGAATGAACCATTTCTAGTTTTGTCATAAAGCTTTCAAACAGCATTTCTTGCAATCCTCCTTCATCATGTCCTCTGGTCTTTCCTGTACCTGATGATGAGGTCAGTGTCCCCTGTGGGATGTTCCTTTTTTAATTTTTTTTTACATGCTCTTCTCTGCTAGCAGTCAAAACAGAAGCAAAAGGAAAAAAGGAGAAGAGTTAAGAAAAACAGGGGTTAATGCTGTGAAGTCTGTGAGTGCAAACAGGATTTTGTTGAAAATGAAAAGAGGTTGGGTGGAGGTAGATAAAAAGAAATTTGAAATAATTGTTCTGTAGAATATGGCTTTTCCACATGGGCAGAAGTCTTTTTCTTCACTTCTGTCAGAAGACAGTCAAATAGAGAATCTCGTCTCTTAATTAGAAAGAAAAATACTCATCAAACACATCTCATCAGTGGAAAAGTAATGATCCACAGCTGCTAGTCTGAAAGGGCAGGCTTTTTTTCTGAACAGTAGGAAGTGTTAATCATTTTGGATGAGATTTCTTTTTAAAATACACTGTAGTTTGCAAAAGAATAGGATATTCAATATCCTAACTTAAATTATTTTTTGAAGTGTTGTACACTAGGGATAGTGTCATATGTCTCTCTGAATGATCATTTAATGCATGTGTCTCTCACTAAAAGTATAAACTAAAGTGATGTTGTAAATGGTGAGTTCATGCCTGTGACTCTGAAAACTTTCATCTCATGTGAGAGATTAAAAAAGCCCCTCCTTACAGTCTTCTGTATAGGAAATGGCAGTTATATTAAATGGTAACCTTTGAGACTCACACTCATCTCTTAAAATAATTAGCTTGTTTCGGCTGGATGGCTGGGCCCAGAGAGTGGTGGTGAACGGTGCTGCATCCAGCTGGGGCCAGGCACCAGTGGTGTCCCTCAGGGGTCTGTGCTTGGGCCAGTTCTGTTCAATATTTTTATTGATGACATGGATGAAGGCATGGAGTCTTTCATTAGTAAATTTGCAGATGACACTAAGCTGGGAGCGTATATCAACCTTTTGGAAGGACGAAGGGCTTTGCAGAAAGACCTGGAACGGTTGGACATATGGGCAGAGTCCAATAGGATGTTTAATAAGTGCAGGTGCTGAGTCCTGCACTTTGGCCACAATAACCCCTGCAGCGTTATAGGCTGGGGAAGGTGTGGCTGGACAGTGCCCAGGAGGAAAGGGACCTGGGGGCACTGGTGCCAGCAGCTGAACAGGAGCCAGCAGTGTGCCCAGGTGGCCAAGAGGGCCAATGGCATCCTGGCCTGGATCAGGAATGGTGTGGCCAGCAGGAGCAGGGAGGTCATTCTTCCCCTGTACTCTGCACTGGTCAGGCCTCACCTTTGAGTGCTGTGTCCAGTTCTGGGCCCCACAGTTTAGGAAGGATGCTGAGATGCTTGAGCACGTCCAGAGGAGGCAACAAGGCTGGTGAGGGGCTTGGAGCACAAGCCATATGAGGAACGACTGAGGGAGCTGGGGTTGTTTAGCCTGGAGAAAAGGAGACTCAGAGGTGACCTTATCACTGTCTACAACTTCCTGAAGGGTGGCTGTGGTCAGCTGGGGGTTGGTCTCTTTCTTCAGGCAACAACAGACAGAACAAGAGGACACAGTCTCAAGCTGCGACAAGGGAGATATAGGCTGGATATTAGGAAAAAGTTTTTCATGGAAAGAGTGATAAAGTACTGGAATTAGCTGTATAGAGGTGGTGCCCCCCTTGCCTGGGGAGGTGGTGGAGTCACCATCCCTAGATGTGTTTAAAAAAAGACTGGATGTGGCACTTGGTGTCATGATCTAGTTGAGGTATTAGAGACGGGTTGGACTCAATCTTGAAGGTCTCTTCCAACCTAAAAATTCTGTGATTCTGTGATTCTGTGATTCTGTGATTCTGTGATTCTGTGATTCTGTGATTCCGTGGTAGTGATGAGCGTCCCTTTTTTACACAGACAGCTATTATTTTCTTGGAAGATATCATGCCAGATACAGTCCACTAGATGCCCACAGACATGGGCAATTCCCAGAAGTCTTCTTTTATACTTATTCATTAGCTTTTCTGGTTTGGTTTGGGTTTGGGACTTTTTGGCCTATACTTGCTTAATGGAATGTTGGTTTACCTCTCTACCTTTTATGAGGGCTTGTACATATGACTTCCTTCTCTTTCACCTCATCTATCAGGCCTTTTATCCATAAGAACTGAGTCTTGGAGTTTTCTTGCTGTTCTACAACAGACTGGGTTTGTTTATGTTTACTTAGAAGTTTTGTCTGATACTGGAGATATTTTTTTTTCTCGCATATGCATTTCATGAGTGCATGTGTTGTCTGGGAAGGATAATGAGGCTATTTAGGTCAGAGGGCCATAACTGTGCTGCAGCACACATCTCGTTTGTGTTGCAATGTGTTGCAATGTGTTGGGTAGTGCCTGCCTGAGACAGTTGCCTGAAAGGAGGAGCTGGTAAAAATTCAGCCAGACTAGATGGAAATTAAGGTGGCAGGTCAGCAAAATAATCTTCAGCAGATGACAGGCGTAATAGCCATACTTTTGAAGGGCATGTCCATACAATTTGTAAAAAGGTAATATCTTAATATGTTTTACTGGCCCTCTGAGTCCAATACTGTAAGGAATTAATGCCCTTGAAGGTAATTTGGCCTTTAGAAACTTCAAGTGAGAAGTGTCTGGATGAGAATTCATTGATATTCTGGAGTACAGAGTATGTGATGATCATGATCCTCAGACTCCAGTCAGGTCCATGGCTCCTGAGATTGTGTGTAGATTGTTGGCTTTTTTTTTCTCTGGGGCCAGAGAGTGTTTGAATAGTACTTGATTTTCTTAACTACTTTTTAACCAAAGTTCAGCTGGGGCCCTAAAAAAGACTGTATGTGTTGGATTTTCTCAACAGATAATCTCTAATATTTACTTTTCTGATACTTGGTGCTGTTTGCCGGCTTCCAGAGCACCCTTCAGTGTGCATCCACTGACTCAGGATATTTTGGGAATTAAAGCATGCAAGGATATTTTGCTTTTCTTTTGAGATACAAAATTTGTTGTAAGTCGGTTACATCTGATTTACCACTCTCTTATAGACAGCATGGTCACAGAACAGTTCTTGAATACTATGAGATGTTGTTTGCTTCTATTGTGGTTTTAAGCCTAGCTGGAGATGAAACACCATGCAGCCACTTCCTCAAACCCCTCCTCTCTTCCTCCACATCCTGGTAGAATGAGGAGAATTGAAGTAAAGTTTCTATGTTGACATAAGAACAGTTTAATAATTGAAAGTAAAGTGAAATGCCAAAATAATAGTAAATAAAAATAATAATGGTAATTAAAAACAAAACAAAACAAACAACAACAAAAACAACAAACAAAAACAAAAAAACAACCCTGACAAAATAATGCAATGCAGTTTCTCACCACCTACTGACCCTTGACCTCTCTTTCTGAACCCAGATCACCCACCCTTCTGGCTTGTATCCTGGGCGTGATGCTCTGTAGTGTGGAAATACCCCTTTGGTCCATTTGAGGCATCTGTCCCAGCTGTGCTCCCTCCCCGTTTATTTTGCATACCTTCCACTGGCAGAGCAATTTGAAAAAAAGTCCTTGACTTTTTGGATAAACACAACTTAGCAAAAAAACGAAAGCATCAGTGTGTTATCAGCACCATTCTCATTCTGAATCAAAACAACTAGTAGGCAGAAATTAAAAACAGCACAGCTTCTAATGTATTGCCATGTCTAACAGATTTCCTTTTAAACTAAAGAAGCTTAAAAAAGCTTTTTTCTTTCAAATGAAAAACATTTAGAAGGGCAAATATCCTTGTTTTTGTCTCACACACTGTGCTTTTTCAGTTCTTTTGGTAATTATCATGTTTGTCATGCATTTCTAGGTTTCTAGGTTACATATACACAGTTATGGTCGTAGGCTGGAGACAGACACGACAGGGCTCACCGAGGATCGTGCAACAAACAGCCCAGTTTATTGTTTGACGTTCCCTTTTATAGGGGTGTTCAAAATGCCCATGCCTGGACAGCAGATTGGGTCTCAGCACCGCCCAGCTCCCTGGCCAATGATATGTCTGCATTCAGGATTGAATGGGTTAAGCCAGGGTCCCCTGTTTGAGTTCAAGCCGTTTACTTCTTTTCTGTATCGAAATAGGCTAGCTGAATTGTGTTTTTTATTTATGGCCAAATTTACTTGTCAGCTACAGACAGCTCTGCTGTGACACATAGTAAAGAGTTGGAGAAAGCACGGGTTGAGGTAAGTTAGCTGATCGTGAGAGAGATTACCTAAGATGTAGGCTTATTTTTTTGCTTTCTACGTTGGTGCTCATATTTGATATGAACATTTTGTTTTAACTCCAACCAAAAAGCTAGCAGAAGGCTCCAAACAAAAATCTAGCAGAAGACTGTGTTTATCCAGCTGTGGTACATAGTGTGATTTGCTTTCACGTTTGTTGTTGTTGTTGTGTTTCACTGTTTTGTTGTTTGGTGAAGAAAACAAACCCAGGTTGTGACTACACCTAGCTTAAATAAAAGGTGGGTTCATTGATAGGGAAAATTAACGCTAAAAGTGGTTTTAGTTTGACCCCGTCTGAGTCAAATTATTTTTAGTTCTTTCCTGTAAACCATTAATTTTGTAGCAGCATCGGTAGGGAACAATGTTTACACAGTGGCGTATGGAGCTGGAAGTGGGGTTGGGTTTCTCTGGCAGTGTGATCACCAAGTTAACCTCATGCTGAAGAGCAGCCCCAGTTGTTTAGGCACACATCCCTTGAAGACATAACCCAATCAGGCTTCTGGCAGCCTCTGGCCAGAGAGCACTTGAGCTGTTTTGAGCTAACACTACAATAAATCAGTTTTCAAAGTGGTGGACTTAGGTTGCTTCTCAGCATTCTTTTTAAACCCATTTTTGATGAGTCTGTGGTCAGTTCTATTTTACTATACTTTCATTAAAATAATCATATGATTTTAGCTTTTACTGTGATTTTTTTGCTGGTTTTCTATGCAAAAGATTTCTAAATGTTACCTCTGCTTGTTTGTATGACATTACTACAAAATGACTATGTTCTTTTTTCTAAATAGAAAATTAATCCTTAATCAACTCTTGTGCCACCTTTACACTGCTAGAGGGTTGTTTCAAAGCTAAAACCAGATTCAGCGACAAGTTGAGTGTTCTTTAAATTAATCACATCCCTGTGACCTACAAGAAAAATGGAGAGGGGCTTTTTACAAGGGTATGCAGTGATATGACAAGGGGTAATGGCTTTAAACCAAAAGAGAGAGATTTAAATTAGATATTAGGAATTCATTATTGTTGAGGGTAGGACACTGGAACAGGTTGCCCATAGAAGCCATGGATGACCCATCCCTGGAAGTGTTCAAGGCCAGGATGGATGAGGCTCTGAGCAGTCTGGTCTAGTGAAAGGCGTCCCTGCTTGTGTTGAGAGGGGTGGATGGATGTAGGTGGCCTTTAAGGTCCCTTCCAACCCAAACCGTTCTATGATTCTATGATTCATGAAAGCAGCTAACCTTTCTTAAAATGTAACCTTATTTTTATGTTCATTTGCATTATTCACAAAAGCATTATTTTATGAGAGAACGATTAATATTCCTCTTAGATGATAGTACACCAATTTTTCTTTTCTAAGAATTAAGGTAGGAAGGATTGGGAAGTGTAGCAGTTTTAAGTGTGAGTCAGCAAAGTGGTTGGACAATGCTCCCTATCTAAGGAGAGGTAGACTTATTTAGAATTATTTTAATTTATTGGTCTTTACTCTGCACAAGAGTTTAATGTAATGCTGATTTCAATCACTTTTTTTCTGTCTTCTAGCTTTTTCTTTTTGTGGTCTGGAACTTTGAGCTCTACATGATACCACTGGCTTTGTTGTTGCTGCTGGCATGGAACTACTTCTTGATCATATCAGGAAAAGATAACAGGCAACATGATACAGTAAGTCTTCTCTACTTCAAGGGCATATATGTCCTTTTCTTTTTTTAACCAGGCAAAATTTTTAAACTGGGCTTAAATATGATATCTTTTTCAACCTGTCTCCCTTCACAATGTTTGATGGACAATTTCCCACCTTCAATTTAATTTTATTCTGGCTGTCCAATAAGTGTGTCTGGTTTTGTTGAAATGTCATGTAAAAATACAATAGAATATGCACTATCTATAGAATCTGTTTTGTGTGGGAGCAGAGAGGCTTATTGTAGAAAGGCTATTATAGAAAAAGGAAAATTCTTTGAAAATTATTCTATATGGCTAAGTCCTTATGTTGCATTTTTTTTAATATTTCACATTGAAGTTAAAGATTAAAATTATTCCAGTTGGTTAACAGTTTCAGAATGTATCACATTTTATTGTATTTCACAATTCATCAATAATATTCACTGAGCTTAATATTAGCCTTTTCTTATTTTCTTCTCCTCATCTAATGCCGTCATTTAATTAAAAACATGTAGTTGACATATAATGTAGCAAGCATTTACTAATAACTGGGATTTATCAATAATATTAAAATGGTTTAGATTTTCAAAAGTACATATAAAGTTGTATTCTATGCTGTACAAATTTTCTAGCACGTGGTACTGCTGAGCCTTATGAATTTGATATTTGTATTAGTTTTTGTATCCCAAAAGCAGTATGTTGTCTACTACTTTATGATCTGAATGGATAACTTAATGGGCGGGGGAAAAAGCCAAAGGAGATTAGATAATTGGACTCTGAGGACAGTGGTTAATGGAGGTCAGTAACAAGTGGACTGCCATGGCGTAAAGTCCTGTTTAACGTCTCTTCCAGTGATGTACAGATGATAGTGCAGCCCCATTAAGTTTTTGGGTTACATCATGTGTGTGGAACTATTTGACACTCTGGATCTGCCACTCAAAGGGATCTAAGTGAGTTGGATATATGAACTGATAGAAACCCCATGCAATTCAGAAGGAAGAATCTGCTCTTGGGGAGAAATAGCTTGTTGAAGTGATAGAGAGTGGAAACTGGTTGTCTGAAAGCAGCTGTCTGAGCTGGGGTCTTAGAAGGCAGCAAGATAATCAGAAGCACAGGTAGTGGATTGAGGGAAGTGGTTATCTCCACTCCTCAGCACTTGCCAGAATGCATCTAGAATAGTATCCAGTTTGGGGGATGCCAGTTCAAGAAAGTAATTGATTGACTTCAGCAAGTTCAGTGAAGGACTACGAGCATGATCAGGAGCTTAAGCCCTCATCAACCAGCCCTTGAAGAGAAGCTGAGGGAAGTGGACTTGAAAGATCCTGGAGAACAGAAGGCTTCTAGTGACTAGAACACCCTGTAAGGAGGTTAACAAGAAGGTGGAGCTAGACTGCAAAAGTGATCTGTAGTGGAAGAGGCAACAATCTTCATTTGAAACAGAAGAGGTTCAGACTGAAAAACCTTTCTTGCCATGAGAATTGTTAAGCAGTAGAAGAGGTTGCTCAGGAAACTGCAGTTGCTACAGGAAGTTTCCAGGTCCTGACTGAGGAAAGATCTGAGGAACCTGATCTGACCTCATGGCTGCCCCCACTTTGAGCAGGAGTTTGGAAGTCTTTTCTAACCTGAGTGGTCCCCTAATGTCTAGCAACCGCAATTATTAGAACCTATAGAGCCCTGATCCCAACACTGCTGTTACCTGTCCACATCACTAAGACTGTTATGCTTCCAAGGACCATCTAAAAATAAGGGTGGGACTGATAAAGGTAATCCCTAATCCCAAATGTGTTTACATTTATGGAAAAAGCCTAAGATAAAGATTTAAAAGATGCAATACTTAAAACACAGCCCGTTGTCTTGTGGTGGCTAAAATGCTTAAAGCTTCTCAACATGAAGATTTTATGAGTACCTGAAATCCTTGGTGAAAGAAGAAATTTCACTTGTGAGCTGCAATACATTTAATTTCTGTCTGAAATAACATACGTCTGGGAAGATTATCTGGTCGTGTAGCTTTTCTAACAAACTAATGAATCTAGAAATGGACTCTCAGTTAAGCATACCAAATGCTACTGATAAAACTTTCCTCTTGCTGAGCGTGCTTCAATACAAGCTAATAGAGCCTATATCAAGCAATCATGTTGATCCCAAATATTTGGTATCTGTGCCAATAATGACCTTGTTTTTAATGATTTAAGTTTTGTTGTCATCATGTTGAGCATCAGCCTTGAGGGGAGTAATGTGCAGATTTATTAATATCACGAGTCCTTAGTTCAGGTCATCAGCACAGTATCATTTGGAGTAATTTAAAAATGTGTGTTTTCTTATGCAGAATGTAAATCTTATCTAAATTAATTAAGCACTGTTTCCTAGTGTATACATAGTGATTATGTAACCTAACCTATGTGTATTCTATTTCATCTGTTGAAAGCTGGTTTTTGGGAGATGTTTTATCCTTATCTTGTGACTCCAGGGGGGAGGGGGCGGATGCCTTCTGATAACGGCCCAGCCATTAAAACCAGGTGGGGCAGTGTTTCTTATCTCTTTCACCACCCCTCCATCCTCCAGGGGGACATCTTCTGATAATGGGCCATTAGGGCCCACCAATGACATGACACATTCCATCATCCCATTGTGAGATGCTCCACACGGTGGGGGAGGAGCCAGCTGTTCCTAGCCAGATAAAAACTGGGACTGAAGAACACAAGGGATCTGGTTTTCCCACTGGATTCCTGGAGGAAGGCTGGACCCATCTTATTGCCACTGGACTTTCTACAGGACCATCTCTACTCCACAGAACCACATCTGTTCCTCAAGGAGGACTTATTTGGACTACTTCCAACACCCTGACTGCCAGGGTGCCAGGTCATGTTCCTGACTCTGTCAGGGTTTTTCCAGGATTTTTAATATTCCTAGTAAAGAACTGTTACTCCTATTTCCCTTATCTTTGCCTTAAAGCCCCTAACTGCAAAATTATAATAATTTGGAGGGAAGAGGGTTTACATTCTTCATTCCAAGGGAGGCTCTAGCTTTCCTTGGCAGACAACTGTCTTTCAAAACCAAGACACCTAGTGGCTAGAGAATGCTTCAGCATTCATGTGATCTGTCTTCTCTTCTCGAGTCTTCGATTCCTTGTGTGTCTCAGTGAAATCATTGACTACTTATCTTAGAAATGTCATCTAACTTTAGAAGTTACTTTGAAATCCTAAGGCTGATGATAAGCGGTAGTAGATAATTTACCTTTGTAGATAATACAAAGGTAAATGTATTTGTGAACTTTTTTTACCTGATTAACATTAGACAAACATAGTTAAAAATTCATAAAAATATGAAACATATTTAAATTTGGGACCATGCAAAGTAGCTCTGAAGAGTTGATTCCCATTGTAATATCTTTTTGAGAAAATAATTGTTAATTGTCTCATCAGTCTAGATGCTAGGGACCACACCTCTTCCACAGGTCAGTGATGAGTGACCACCGAGTTCCTGTCTGCATATGGCAGATAGACAGCCTTAACTCTTCCTTTTTTGACTGTCTCTATAGATAAGATACCATTTGCTTTTTCTTCTTGGGCATTAGGGGTTTTTTTTAAGTAGTTTGAAACTTATTTCCTCATGGAGAAATTCACCTGCCAAACAAAGATCTAGGTACCTCTATGAAGGTATGAATATGAACCTGCGCTTCTTGATAGAATGCTAGTATGGTTATTTTGCCATTTATTCCGACTCCTAATGTGTTATATATGCAAGTCCTTTCTTGAATCCACCTTTCTTGAATGCACCTTGAGGTGCAATATGGTTGGGGCAGGGGGGAGGCCCAAGTATATTTCCTAGTAGGAGATAACTTTATTGGAATGCCCAACCAAGGAGTGAAGCAGCATACTATGTCTCCATGGATTCAGTTGGACTCCTTGTAGGATTGATGATCATTGTAGTTTTAGTCCAACACTGATGCAAATTTCCAAAGAAACATTGGATTCCCTATCTTTTGTAAATTTTGATCAAGATTAGTTGTATTTCTGAAGATACACTCTCATGAGATAGGAACTATTGCATTAAACATTGGTGTAAGTGACTGTAGATAGATGTAGACTTAGTGGATATTTCTGAACTGAACTAAAACAAATGAATCTCTGTCCTTGAGTCATGTGGCAGGTGTAAAAATCACATAATAAATATTTCTTGCCAGTATTAAGTGAGGAAAAAAATAACTAAGATGGCGTTCTTAATGCTTTCTTCTGAATTTTGCAGTAACATTTTTGCCTGAAGTACACCCTGCTGCTTTCTCCAAAAATATTTACACTTCCTTATAATCATACTCCCAAGTATCTGACCTCACAGTATAATTTATTTTTAGCACAGCTGCTGTTGTTATATCAAGCCATGATCACCTAAACACACAAGATTGGAACTCAGTGAATCTTATTAGGCTGAGATTTCTTTTCTTCTCCTCCCTTTTTTCCATCATCTTTTTCCCCCATCATCTGTGGGAGAGGTATCAATCACTGCTGTGTTTCTGTCACCACAGCCTGCAGCTCCTTGTCACCTGTGCTGGATCTGTGTGGTGGGGAGTAGCTGCCCCTATACATAATAGAGCATGGCAAACTAACAGAAAGTATGGTGTGTTAAAAGCTTATTATCAGTATTTTTAAGAGGCTACTTAATACTGTTATGATTTCAAATACACTAAAAAAGGCCCCTCACCTTTGTAGCTTGTAGAAAATAGCAGTGCTCCTGTCTGGTGTCTTCTATTTCTAAGCAAAAGCCACAGTCATTATAACTGCATGGAGTTAATCAGGGGGGGTAGGGGGTGGGGTTGGAATTGTTGGGGTTTGGTTGGGTTTTTTTGGTTTTTTTTTTTGTTGTCTGTGCATTTCTACTTCAGGCTGTGTTCTGCATGTTCTGACAGCCTGCTGGAGCTGCCTAACTTAAGGAATGGTCAGATAATCTCTCAAAGTGATTTAAAATGTTCCCACTGTCCAGCTGCTCTCATCTCTTTCCCTGGGATGAAACAGTTGACTGCATGGTTAGAGCGTGTCATACTGAGAATTAAACACAGTTTGCATAGCTATAAATCATTAGTTTTACCCTGTGTACATAAGCCTGCCTACCACAATTAGGACAAACTGTGAGTCTCTCAGTTGTTGGTCTGTCATGATTAACTGCTTAACAGGCACATTGGATCTCCTCTGGTGACACTGCAAGTTCTTGTTTTTCCATGATCAAATAGGTAGCAGACAGAAACACAGGTCATTTTCTTCTCCATCCTGCCTGTGGAGTACTGGACAGATCTGGAACGAAAACAATCAGTTGCACAGCTCTTATTGACAGCAGGGACTTGGTTTTTACAACAGGGGGATGCTTTTTGAGGATTGAAGACTACTAGGAAGAGATCCACCTCATCACAGGGGACAAAATCTTCTTTCCCAAAAGGCTGCCAACCCGATCAGGAGAGCATTACACTAAAAATAAATCAGGGAGGGAGGTGATGGCAACCCACAAAAGTGATTACTCAAGTGAGGAATCACAGAATAATTTGATTTGGACGGGATCTTCAGAGTAATACCTTCCACCCAACCAGGTTGCTCAAAGCCCTGTCCAACTTGGCCTTGGAATTCTGCCAGGAATGGAGCACCCATAACTCCTCTGGGCAACCTGTTCCAGTTCCTCTCTACCCTCACAATAAAGAGTTTGTTCCCAGTATCTAATCTAAACCTGCCTTCTGTCAATTTGAAGCTACTGCCCCTTGTCCTGTCATGAAACTGGTGGTCTGAGTTGGCATGAAAAGGGTGCAGGATGAATGGCCAGGAGAGTCCTTAAAATCAATCCAACAAGAATGATGTGCCCCTCAGGCCAGGTGTAGACACACAAATAAGGAAATGCCTCTGAAAAAGTCTCTCACACCTTCTCTGAGAACCCAGCATGTCAGAGGTAAGTACAACAGTGTGCACATTAAGTACCAGTAGGAGTTCAGAGGTCCACATATTCATTCACAGTCACAGAGACATGGTGAAATTGCTGTCATGTCCGTTATGCAGTGTATGTATACTGGCTTTATAGTCAGGATAAGCTGGGAGGGTGAGGAGTGAGAGTTGCTTTTCATTCCAGCAAAGGGAAGATGATGAATGGATCAAAGCATCTGGCATAGAAAGAGAGGCTGGACAAGCTGCTGTTCTGCATGGAGGAGGGTTCTTGATGATGTGTATAAATGACAGAAGGGAGCGGGAGAGAGACACAGTCTCCTCTCAGTGGTGCTCCCTCACAGGACAGTATCAATGGCCACAAACCAAAATACATGAAAATTCATCTGACCACAAGAAAGCACTTTCATAGTGACTGTGGTCATGAGGGCCAGATTGCCATGAGAGGTTGTGAAGTGTTCATCCATGGAGATATTCAAGACCTTTCAGGACATGGGCTTGGGCAACATGCTCAGAGGTGACCTTGTGTGAGTCGAGAGGTTGGGCTTGATGATGTCTGCTTGAGTGGGGAGGACAGAATGGCCCTGCCACCCTCTGCCACTCATCATTCTCTCAACTGAAGATACTAATCTTTCTCTCCTTTTTGTCTATTATTTGTTAGGGATTTTTTTTCCCCAAGTAATTTAACATTTAATAGAATAATAATGCACATCCCTGAAGGTACCTGTGAATGTTTTTCTGCCATATATGCTTCCATGGAGAGGAGGTTTGATTACTTCACATCTTGCATTGATAGGTAATACTTAAAGCCATTAAGGAAATATTAAGTAACCAATTTCCTCTTGAAGTTAAGTGATCCACATGTCATTGCATAGCAAATTATGCTAAATAGCTGGGAGTTACTGTGCCATGCACAATTTTTAATGAATTTGCATAATAGAATATATATATATATATATATATATATACACACACACACTCTCTATATTTCAAGAATTATACAAAGTGACAACAAGACATCTTCTAATTTCATTGTAGATTTTTTCCTACACAGACTTTGATGATTTATATGTGTTTGTTTCTATTAGAAGTTAGAACTAGGATGAAATTTTGAGAATAGAAGAAAATGTTGTTAAAGACAGCCTATTATTTTTTGTTTTTAAGCAGTTTTATCTGTGTATTTTCTGTAGTCCACCAATATGAGGACTCAAATCTTCATGTGTGTTCTAGAAATTGCCAAATTAAAAGAAAGCAAAAGTGAGAATGGGAAGAATGATGCTTATGAATATATCCATCTCAGTGAATTCTTTCTTCACTCGAGGAAAGGTGGTCAGCAAAATAAGCTTGAGTTGGTCATAGAAGCCCAGCTCACTTGCACCCAGGAGATCTTTTCTGGTTAGAATCCTATCACTTTATTGTAAGAGCCAGGCAACAGTGTCTGTCAGAGTACTGTCAGGTGGATTTATTGCTGCTCTTGTTTGGGGCTGAGAGTGCCATTTTGCAGTACATTCACTGCATAAATTAACAGGAAAGTGCCTGACTTGAACCAGCTGTTTTCCTAGAAGTTGAAAACTGAGTTATCAAGTAAGTAAACAAAGCAGGAACTTGCTTTTTTTGTTTCTTCACTTTATAGTCGTAAAGACTGAGTCCTTACAGTCCTTATATTCAAAGGCTTTTATGTGCAGATGAATATAGGACAAACACCAAGTGCTTCAGATCCCCTGCCAGTGTGGTATTTTGGGGTTTTGAGCATAAAGTCCAGAAGTTATATTCTGCCAGGGAGTCTGCAGAGATTTCTAACTGAAGACTAAATTCTTGCTGTGAATAGATGGAAAAAATAAAGCCCTGTATTCTAGCTAGGCAGTGTCTGGAGTATGTAATTTGCACAAGATAAAAAAGGACATATTCAGGTGAGCAAGTACATATTGCCTGTTTTCTGACTGTACTTTCCTGAGAAGTTTTGCCTCTGGTATGACAGCAGTGGCAGTAGCCCCCAGCATGAAGGCTGCTCAGAGCACACAGGGTTAGCCACAGAACAATATGTGTGTGAAGCTAGCTAGATTTATGTAAGGAAAGTATGATTTTTTAATATAAAATTATTTTCAATATTATGCAGAACTGATTTTACCTTGCATTTTCTAGCTCCTAACTAATCATAAGCTTTGCCTTCATTTGTTATCAATAAAATAAATTAGAAGGGCTTTTGCATATGAGTCATAATCTGTCTGTGTGGGCAGGGTGGGTGCTGTTGAAGAATAAGGACTACTGGAAACATGTGCTAAATATTAGGTAGTCCACTAAGAATCATGGTTGTCTCCAAACAGATGTTTTTGGGTTTTTTTTCTCTGTGATACATACAGTCAGGAAATAAATATATAATGTAGTGCACCACAATGGGACAGGGTGGGTTTTCTTTTAATATATCAGAAAAGAAACACAAAAGTGTCAGCTTAATCATGCATTTAAATTTTGTTGATCAAGTCTAATTTTTATGAGCGCACATAATCACTGAAGCTGGGCAAATTTCCTCTAGATTGCATCATAATGTTTGGTGGCCTGCTGCAGTTAAATGGAGAATTATCTTTATGAAACATCCTCTTCATAATCTGCCATTAAATGAGACTTGAACAAATCAACATAAATCTTACATAAAGGTTATTTAACTAAATGTTGGTACTATAAATATTCTAAATGCTTTGTCCACTAATTCAACAGTGCCACAATATACTGTGTAAAGATCGGTAGGTGGTAGGCATTTCTCTTCTATATAGTTGATAGAAAAATATGGTGCTGCAGGTGGCTGTCTGGGCTACAGGTAAAAGAGCCTGTCCATGCTGCAGTCATAATCCCTGTGTCAGAGATTTGCATACAGTAGCAGAGTACATAGTAAGCTCCTTGATAAAACTTTACATGACTGTTCTTATCCCAGCAACAGCTGCAAAACCAAAACACATTACAGAGCTGTAATGTTGGAATGCTTTGGCTTGTTTTGGTCACCTGAAGAGAAAAGGCCAAACCCCCGCCCTAAATATCTCCAGCATTCTTTTAAAAATTGGATTTTTTTTTTTTTCCCTGTCAGAAACCGGCTGGTTTTTTTTAATTTAACTTTTGCCTCTTTTTATTTCCACAGTCTTTCAATATTGCTGGCAACTAAAATAAAATTGAAGTTCACAGCACAGAGAAAGCATTTTTTGTATGAGACTGTTACAATTAAATTTTTTGTTTTGCATTTGCATTTGCCTGAAGGTTTAAATGGCAACAAGATTCACAGACAGATTGTAGTGGCTATTATAAATAATCAGTACTGTATAACCTAATATCAATTTAGTTTCTAGAAAAGCTTTAAGAACTTTGGGATTTTACTGTATTTAATGAAATATATAAATACCAGCGCAAAAAATAACTAACTGAAATTACAACAATATGTGTATTACATACATTTTCACCTAAAATATATAATATAATTTTTTTGTACCAAAAAGCTGGTCAGCTTCAAATCTGAGTGTAATAGACTGGAGCACACCCATAAGCTTAAAATAACTTGGATAAGTGCTATTTTATAAGAGAAGCATATCTGGTCCTACTAGAATCTGGAAACAATATATTTGAAAAGAAATAATAATAACAATGAAAACCTATAATGAGACATGTTCTTTATAAGATAATTTATCATAAGGTTTTGCCCAAGAATTCTAGTTCACAGTATTTTGTGAAGGTGTTATTTTTAATAGTCCTGCACAGTAATCTTTCATTGATCCTTAGCCAAGCAAAGAATGCAGTTATTTTTATTCTGTGGAACTAAAAGCATCCTGAGACGTCTGACATTTCAAGTGTACAGTACATATTGAAGCCTTTAGATGGAGACATACTTCAAATAAACACCTAATATTCAGTTCACAGTGCATTGTGTAAATACAAGAGAAAGCTAAAATAAATGAGAACCAAATACTGAAAGAAAATGAGAGAAACGGTATAGTATTGTACCACTGTTATGTTAAAAATTACTTACTCTTAACTACATTGGCAATTGAATATTGAGGACATGTAACACTGACAACAGCAAAAAGATTACATGTTCTTGTATAATCAACTGTATTTACTGCTGATATATGTTCCTAAGAAATGCATTATACTGTAAATAAAAAATCTGTTGTTGACATTACAGAACTCTGTGTAATTGGCAGCATGCATCAAAAGGCCTCTGATAGCCGTATTAGTCTTGTTTCCTATTAAGAATCAGACTAAATTACATTATGAGCTCTTCCCAAAATAAGCTAACAAAATGCATTCTCTTAGAAGACATAATTCAAGTGGCTGTGTAAAAACCAGAAAGTAATTTAGTAGAAAAGTATTTATACTTCTGTTTTTATTCTCCTGTCTTCTGTACTGCAATATATTCAATGTTATTGAGAAGCTTATCACACTAATTATCACATCTAGTAGTTCAGTCATTCTGATGATTACTACAGATGAATACCCCAAGATCAAAATGTATAAATCTGGTTGGACCCACATATACTGCACTCCTAAATCAGAATATGTTAATTTAATTTTTATTTTCCTTAAAAATGTGGTATAAAAGTTGGACATTTTAATGAAGATGTATCTCCTGTAAAGTTGCTCCTTGGCAATTCCATAAAAGAAGCAGACATCATGTTGTGAAGATGAGCACATAACAGCTGCTCTAGTAGGCTTGTAGACAATGAATATATTTCCTTCAAATTAAGTACCAGGAAATGATCTGTGAAAATCCAAGTAGTTTTATGCATCCTTCTTAATCCATACAAAAGGCATGATTTTATATTATTATTTACAGGTATACACTGAGTTGTATGGATCACAAGCTTACAGTACACTTCATGTCAGGACAACATGAATATAAATCCAAAGAGTCCCTGAACAGTATAATTCTGACTACATTAATTGCAAATCTAAAATGCATTTAATTTGGAACCAAATCTCACCCTTACTTTTGATTTCTTTTATAATTTTACTACTTGTATATGAACATACAAATATGTGTAGATATTATGAGATCATAACGTGTGTGGCATAGAAAGTGTTTTGTTTTTATTGGAAACCACCTTGCTTTGAAGGACTACATCAAGTAAGATCTAAGCAGATACAGAGAAGTTCTAATGAGGGACATTGTTAAAGTATTAAGGTAACAGTCATTATGGCTATCTTCAGGGTTAGTGCTTTTTTTTTTTTTTTCTCCCTTTTCTTTATTTTACATCTCAGTGCACAGCAAATACCTGGTATTGTTAACATATAAAGACATCAGAATATCTTCTGTGCAGGTGTTTCTTTTGGATCAGCTGAAAAATGCAGAACAGAGACAGTTGATGGTCTTCACACTCTGTTTCTGTGTGAGAAACAGCAGGCTGATGCTAAGAGAAAAGGACCTTTCATTAGAAATGGTATTAACGTCTCAGTGCATCACTTTTCCACTGATTCTTTAGATTCAATTATTTCTAAGTCCTCTACAGCTGTAGGGCTTTGATTTAACATGCCTGTAAATAACTAGACTCCAACTCTGCTTTGCAGGTGTTGAGGTTAGAAGTAAAAAAAGATTATTTTCTCAGGAATTTTATCCTTTCTGTTAGTCAGTAGATCTTTAGAATAAATGCAATTTATATTTAATGTCAGTTTCCTCAGAGGACTGCCTTATAGCCCACAAGGTGCTAACGTTTTCTTCGGTGTGCAAATATGATGGTTGTGCCTCCTTCTGGTGACCTGGTGTATGGTATCTGCTGTGACAAAGCAATGGTCCTCCAAGCTGTTATGGATTATGAGTTGTACAGTATTTTTGGCCTGTGTTTCTCAAAGATGGTGAGAATGGATCAGAAATAATGACAGTAATTAAGAATTAGATTACATGCTGCCTCTGATTTATAAGCTTTTAATAGGGATGTATTGCAGAGAAAGGGTCTTTGCAACTTTTGTGTTAAAATCTCCTTACCTTTTGGCTGTGAAGTAGCTTACAATTGTATTTGAGGCCACCTATGCATGGGGTTTTTTTTACAATGTCATCTGTATTTGCACTACCTTCAAGGGACAGTACGAAGAAACAATTCCTTTCAAGACCTTCTACCAGTATGCAGCATATAAGTCTGTGACAAGTGATTTTACAGAAGGTCGTGTCACTTTTAACTGCTTGCATTAGATCTTTCTGATTTCCCTAGAACCCTTCTGTTGTTTGATTAATACTACTTAATTTCAAACAAGGTATCAGAAGTTACCAAGTAACTGCATTCCTTCCAAATAGAGTGGCACATGTGTACTCTATCTGAATAAAAAACAAGGCAGAATCAAAGGATAAAAAATCCAAAACAAAAAATAGTTTTGTTTTGTTTGTTTTGTTTTTCCTATTGTTTTCTTAATACAATGTTAAACTGAAATCTGTGTTCATATCTACTGTGTCCCTCTTGAACAGCCTTGCTTTGTTCTGGAGTTGACTGTACTTCGGTATACAGCTTTAGTAAGGCTTCAGCGTGCCAATAATTCATATATCATACAGCTGTGAAGAAACTATTTTCCTTGTTTTAATTTGTGGCCAAGTTCTGAAAACACTTGTTTTGGTGCTTTAATGAACTGTATTATCATATCCATATTGTCTTAATGGCTGTGTGTGTTGGGTTTTTTTCTTTTAAGCCTTTCTTTTGAATTTCAGGACAAGTGAAAGCCCGGGCTTTGTTTCGTACTACAAAGAGTTATTTATGCATCTTGGGCATTGGCACTTTTTCATTACATTTGATTTTGCTACAAAAGTGGAATTCTGTTTTTCTTCCCAAACAATTCAGTACTCCAAATCTAAATGTAATGGCTAAACTAGAAAAAGATGATAGACTGGTAGTGGCTTTTTAATTAAAAAATTGAATGGAAAAAATAGAAATCTGGGCTTAGCTTGATACTTAAGTAATTTCAAGGGCTTAAAAAGGGCTTTTTATGCCCTTTGAACAAGTTAACATTTTGCCTCTCTATAGAAGAAAAAAGCCCCACACCTGAATCTGAAGTGTTACTATCTAGATAATTAAGAATGGATATTGTCACACAAGTGATTTCTGTGAGGTGTCCTCATTTACAACATTTTTAGAGATTTCCAGTTCAACTAATTGTCTCCATGCTAACTTGAATGCTAATGTGAGATACACATCCTGCTATTCAAGACAACGATTTCCTGCTTCTCAAGACAACGAATTTCTGGATGTACATAAAAGAGATCTTTAGGTGTTTAGGGAATGTTAATGTTGAAAAATAAGAGACCTACTGACTTAGTGAGCTCTGGGCATTAGGCAGGGTGTTAATCAATGGATCTGATTTATATCTAAACACCCACCCATATATCTAGGGCTTTAGTCAACAAATGGTGCAGTTAAGTGGGTTTTTTGCATGTGGAAAATCTAAGAGAGTTACCATCTTGTCGCAGGCCACAACAGCTTGTTTTCCTCCTCTTTTCTCAGTTTACAATTTTCTTTGTAGAGCTGGTGAAGCTGCTCAGTAAACTGGGTCACTGGAACCAACTGCATTAAAGGTTTGAGGACATATGTTTCTGAAGAACTCAGTTTCTCCAGGGGTGCTGTTTACAGCTCAGCTCCCCAAAGACTTCGAACCCAGGGAATATAGTAATGAGCAACTAGGAGACGAATAAGGTGATGCAGGTGCATGGGAAACAGAAAATGCCTTTGTTTCAGAGTGGTCAGTGAAGACTGGATCACTCAGACACCTCTAAATGGGATGTAAGAGGCATATTGAACTAAACAGGAGCTACATGCATTTCAGCAACATACTCTCAACATTTCCCTGTGATAAAACTCTTCGATCCCATTTCTTTGAGAGACTGAGCACACTTGGCCTAAAAGGCCAACAGACTGGTGAGGGAGACTTCTTCATGGATAGTGGCTAAGGCACAGCCTGGATTCCTTTTTCTGCCTGAGGGGACTCAGAAGTACATGTGCCTGGCTGGTGCCTGGTCTGAGGCTGCAGAAGATTTAATCAGTCAGGCTCCTCCTGCTAAAATTGTTATTCTGGGAAGGGAAGAATTCAAGAGTAATTCCTTCATTTCTCATATTTTTGGACATGCTTGCTCATTATGGTTTCTTTGTATTTCTAGTTTTATCTCATTCAAACCTTCAGGACAGGGCAGCCAGTAGGCAGAAATGGAGTTTCCCCTTCAAGGTTCTGTTGTTAGAGGAGCTCTGGGACAGGGTTCAAACAAGGAGGAATAGCTGAAACTGCAAATGTTTCGATCTGTGGTGGGTGACTTGCTTGTATGCACAGTGCTCTACTAGATGGGAATGTTACATCAAACCATGTGTTGTTTATGCTCATAATGGTGTTAATTTAATAAAACCAGGTGGAAACACCAATTAATGTAGGGGTTTTAGTGTTAATATTTTTGTGGGAGGGAGAGATTAGGAGAAAAATAAACAAAGCAGGCTTAAGCTTAAAAATGAACAAACATAGTTTTATTAACATATATTAAAAGACTGAGAAAAGAAAAAAAAAGTTGAGAAACAAGAAAAACTTAAACTAAAACAGAATGATACTTTAAAACACACTTCTTTCCTCTTACAAACTATTAACTTTCTTATTGAACAACACAGAAAGACACAACTTAGGATTTTCAGTCAGTTTCACTATTTAGACATAACTACTCATTAGTCTAGGAGAAGAGTTCTTCTAAGATCTTTTTATGAAGACATTTGCTACAAGACAAAATAGTCCAGTGCTCTCAATGTTACACATTCTGCTGCTGCCCAGAGTTTTTGCAGACTGTGATGTTCTATCTGCAGAGTTTCCCAGTGTATCTGGGGTATTATTTACGAATACTTCTTCTGATCTAAAATTATCTTTGTCTCAAAAGGCTGAGACCTCCTTTTGACTCAGGAGCAGGAGTTTCAAAGTTCCCAAATAATTCTCTATTACATCAGTCCTTAATTTTGATTAGAATAGCATTCTGCCCAAATAATACTAAGATGCTGCAAAGAACAGTTCATCATATTTTACCTTAGAAAAGTCCAGTTAAAAATGTTCACTTCTTCAATCCTATTCCAATATTATTAGTTCTTTTACTTCTCATCTAACTGACTTCATGCAGTGTCTGTTCCATGTACTTTCTGGGTTTTTTCTTTCTTCTTTCTCTTGGGGAAGAATTGTGCTTTAAAAGTTGTGTGTTGCTAAGAAAGGGTTAAATCCGCTCAGGCTTGCAAAGGCCACATGCACGTGCCAGGCCGCAGGGCTGAAGAAAAAATGCAAGGCCATGCTGATAAAGGAAGCTGGTAGATGTCCTTTTTTCCACCCCTCGGTCTCATCCCGGGCGGTCCAGCTCAGAGTTGTTATGGAGCTGCAGGCTTGCTTTCTCCGCTGCCAGCGGTGATTAAGCTGGGCCGTGTTTTGGCCCCTTCTGCCCTGGTCTGAGCACACGGCCCCGCACTGCCGAGCTGCAGCTGCCCCTCTCCCCTGCCCGCAAGCGAGGGAAAGGGGCTCAGCCGGCCCAGGCTCTCTCTGTGCGGGCAGCGGCTCTCAGACACCCGGCCAGGCTCTGCCCGGCCGCCCAGAGGGGCAGCAAGGCCCAACCCGAGGCCGCCCGCCCCTCTCGATGTTACCTCATTGTGATTCTAAAGCGAGAGAGTGGGCGGTCCCAGCAGAGCAGTTTTAAATGTTCCTTCCAAAGTCGCACTGACACTTCTCATTGGTCAACTTAGCTGCCAATATCCCAGCCTGCTTTCTGATAGGTCCCTGTCCTCCCCCCCACAACCCACTCTACGGTCAGGGCAGGGAAAAACATTTTACATTTCTCTATATCTAGAAAACAAAATTGTGCCAACCCATGATAATGCTCTGCATGGGCCCATGTAACATGCCTAATTGGGACCTTATTGATGGTAGAGCTAACTCTGGGAAAGGAAACTGATTCACACACTTTTATTTTTTCAGTTCTTCCCTTACCTGAATTTGTCTCTTGGATAAAGTCCCTTCTTGTACATGGATGTTGAAACATCCTTGCAGCATTGTCTGGACTGGGGGTGGGGAGGGTTGGGGGGGGCAGATATGAAGGAGTAATTTTAGTGTGCTGTCTTAAATCACAAAAATTGTTTCACATCAGTGGGTTTTGCCTCCACATTTCCTCTTTATGCATATTTTTTTGACATAAAATTTTGCACCCGTAATAGGACACTGGAGTAATTGGATCTTTGCTGACCCTCATTATGGATTTTTTAATATCCTAATAGGTACATACATACATATATGTACCTATTATTATACCGTGTGTGTGTGTGTGTGTGTGTGTGTGTGTGTGTGTGTGTGTATCTATATATATACACATAAATATACAAAGAAGCACACTATTTTCTGGTTATAAGGAGGTACAACTTTCTTTGCATCATCAGAGAATTTTCCTGTTAGGGTCATTGATCACAGTGTAATGAGAGAGAGATTTTTAAGTCTGAATATGCCATGGCCCATCTATGGAAAACAATTTGATCTCTCTGTAACATGGCCCATCTGTGGAAAATAATTTGATCTCTCTGTAACTAACCTTAGTGGTTCATTTCATGCTGATGGTATGATTAATAATTATTAATATTTAGAGGAGGAATTTAATATATGTTTATTTTTCGTGGTGTTGGACTGAAAAACTATATATGGAAAAACACATAGATGCAGACATGCAGCTGGTGCAGCTAGCAGTTAATGTGCATAAAGCTAGATGCACAGATTGTATAAAATTATTATTAAAGAAACACAGGGCTAATGCTGTAGAGCATATGGTATATATCATTGTTGAACATGATAAAGAGATAAGCTACTATGAATTTATTTCTGGCTTTGTATTCTTCAAGAATCTCTTGGTGAATACTGTAAATTCAATTAAAAGTGTTGAGCTTTTATGTAGGAAACCATAAATTTGAAGGGAGCTTGTGTGTGCTACATAGGCACCAGTGGAGCTGACAAAGGATTCCTTTAGTTAAAGCAGGCATATACTGAATTTTGAAATGCCTTTTAAATACTTAAATTGTCAAGCAAGCATTTTGCAAAGGAAGGGTTTTCAGTATATAATTCCCCAATGTAGGTCAATTAAAACTGTAACACTTTCCTAAATCTGAATCACTAGATCAAGTGTTTTTTCCGGGTTGTACATTTTCCCTCTGTGCATTTATTTCAAATGTTAATAAAGTTTTCATCTACAAAAGGCTTAAAATTGACAGAACAAAATTCTTTCTTTTCAAATGATGACAAGTACTACTGTTTCTGTCTGCAGGTAGTGGAGGACATGCTAGAGGACGAGGAAGAAGAGGATGACAGAGATGACAAGGTAATTATCTTTCCTAGCACTTGAGTATCTGGGGATGGGAGAATTTAGACATGACACTGTTTTTACCGACAGTTAAAAAAGGAGTTGATGTGTTTTAGTCCAGAAAATTGGACAGAGCTGTTTATCATCCTAATAATGCTATAGTGTGTTGAGGGAAAGGTTAGAGGTCTATAAATCCTGCCTTTTTTCTTTTTCTGTTTCTCTTTCTTTCTTCTTCTTCTTTTTCTTTCTTCTTCTTTTTCTTCTTCTTGTTCTTCTCCTTCTTTTTCTTTTTTCTTTTCTCCTTTCCTTTTCTTCTTCTTTTCCTCCTCCTTTATTCTTTTTTTTCTTCTTCTTTTTCTTGTTTTTGCTTTTCCTCTTTCTCTCTCTCTCTCTTTTTTTTTTTTTTTTTTTTTTTTTTTTTCCCACCCAGAGCTGGATCAAGTATTTTTTTTCTGATAGGAACAATAATATCTCAGCCTGTCTAGAACTTGAAAGCTCTTGTGAAGATAACTAGAGCAACAACTGGTTTTGAAAGACAAAAATTCCTCCTGTCTTGCATACTACAAATAGGGCTGCACTTCAGGGGAAAAATGGCGTGGAAATAGCAATTCTATACTGGTTAAGGATGGGATATTGACATCTAAAATTTTCAGAGAATTGCTAGATAAAAGAATGTCTGAAATGTTTTACACTCCATATGACTTCTAAATAATCACAATTCTCTTGGACATCCATTTGATTTGAAGTTTGCATTGTGGCCCTGCAAGCTGGGAAACCACAGCAGATCATTCACCTATTTCAGTGGACGTGATTCAGTTTAGATGCTGCTAGTTAGGTTGAGGATTGCAACCACAGTAAATAGCAACACATTTCCACATATTATTGAGCCAAGCCATGGGACTTCTTGGATTGGTTGTCCCCTAGAGAGAGGGAAAAAACAAAGAAAATAAATCAGAATGACCATGCACCACTGAAGCAATGGCTAGCACTGGCAAGATGGCTTTCTGATGAGATGAGTGCAGTGAAGACACCCCGATCCTTGCTGTTATTTTCCTATCAGAAGGGTGATATTTGTGGAAGAAAATAAAAAGAAAAAAAAAAATAGATAGTTTTACAACAACTTGGTATTAAAATTCAGATTATTGTGACCTTCACAGATGTTCCCCCACTCCTGTTGTAATACAACCTTTTTTTTTTTTTTTTTTTTTTTTTTTTTTTTCCCCTGAGAGGAGAAAAACAGTGCATCTTAATTTATGCTCTTGACCTTTTTTCTGTCTGAGATGTACATTTATACACCACTGTAAGAATTCATATGCTGGCAGCAGCATTTGAAATGCCAGAAAAATCACTATGATTAGTTAATCTCCTCAATGATTATTTTTCTGTTAGCTAACACCTAAGATGTAAGAGTTGATAAAAAAATAAGAGTATTTTTCTTGTTCCATTGCCAGGTCAAACATTTTACAGTTATTATGTGAAATTCTTCCATACATCACCTAAATCGTTAGCTACATAATATCATAATACTGCACTAACAAAATTTTCTTTTACAAAACACAGATGTGATTTTTTTTTGATGCTAAATGATACGAGCATCCACTTCTAGCAATAATATATATGATTTATTGTAAAAGTCCATCACATAACTGTGGAGAGCTTGAATTTTATCTCCATATGGTAGCTTTGAATCATCATTTGTTTTCTGATAAAAACTGATTTACCATCCGTTTGAGGCCATTTTCTCCTGTTTCTTTCTGCTTTAGTATTAGATCTGGTGCAAATGTGTCATACCAGTAGTGCATTCCTGGATATTTTAACCACTGTGATTAGTTCACAAAGAATAGTACTTGATTGCTGGTAGTTTAAACCGGCCTGTGCAGTTACTGCTTAGTGGGTTTTGGAAATTGCTACACAAACTCCTTTTAAGGAGAAGATGAGGGCAGAGGTCAGCCCCTCCCTCCCCCCAATTCTCTGGTGATTCTCTGAGCAAACATCCTAATTAGAACTATCACTCTAGGTTTCTATGTTGTGATCTAATATTCAGCTTTCTCAAACTGAGACCAGAGTTCAAACATTTTTCTAGATCTAGTTACCAAGGTTGAATTAAAGTGAGTACTGACATTACCGTGTGCATTCAGTAGCCCTTTTATTGAATATTTAAGAGCTGGTTTTCTATACAGAAGGTGTTAAGGTTGATTTTAGTAAATTCAAAGCTGTCTTCATTATTGCAAATGTTTTGAGCTCTCAAGATTAAATATGCTGTTTGAATTGGAAAAAAAAAAACCCTACACTTTTTAAAACAAGCATATATGGACTATTCTATTTATTCAGTACATTTGCAGTGGGCATTATTTTGCACTAGGTTAAATTGTAAATAATATAATTGCAAATAATAATATGGTTAGGACGAACTTGTTTGTTGTTAGATGCCAGTATGGTGTTTTCCTTTCTGGTGCACTAGACATACTCTCTTAACTACTATTGTTCCTCTAACATCTTTTGTCTAAATAGAGGCGTGCAGATTTGTGTTATGGCAGTTTGTGTGTGTTTTTTTAAAGATTATGTGCAATATTAATATTTGTGAGAAAAAAAATGCACATCGCCTCTGGCTTTTGTTATTTCTCTTGTTTTTTCATGTGGTATAATAGAAAACTCAGGAAAATTAGTCTCCTTATGCAAAGAAAGTTACAAGATTAATAAATGTGCCAAACCCTTACTTTCATTAAAACTGAAGCATATGTGGCAAACATGTAAAATATGCCCCAGCTGTTTGACCATGGCCAGTGTCTTTGCTCCATGACTACCACAAGGAAGCTATTAGTCCTGTAACCTTTGGACTTAATGATCAACAGGGTATTACATGACATGGAACTGGAGCATCTGTTTTCCATTTAGTAAAGGCTCCTTGCAGGCTTTACCTAAATCTATCCATATGTTTTCACTTATCAGGTTGTTGGGCGATTATGAAAAGTGTCTTTCTTTAGAGCTGGTGTGGGTATCAGTGACTTGCTACGTGACAATCTCAGTGCGGGCATGCACTGATGTAGGTTATGTGTCATGGAGGGACTTTGCTCAACATCCCTACCTAAATTGCAGAGTTACAGAAGTAGTAAACTGAGGATGATGAATGCCAAAATATATGAAATTAGTTAATGTAATGCATTTTATTACTAAGGGTGTGTAATACTGAGAGGAGTCTGACAAGATAGATTTGTGGTTACCATGTCTCATTCTAATGTTACGGATTTTAGTAACTTTTTTTACCCTCTGCTGCAGTCAAGACAGGACTGCAGGCCACGGGATGTGGGTCTCTTTGCTGGAGAATCTCATCTTTCATCTTCGTTTGCAATATGAATAACTAAAACAGCAGGTGTGCTATTTGTATTGGTTAAAAAGTGGTGCTTAGCAGTGGAACCCACTTTCCAATTTTCTTCATTGCCTTCTTATGTATTTAGGAATTGAAAAAGATGTCGTTTGTTTGGCTCAGGCATTTGTCCTTCATTTAATACCACTTTTCCCAAGAAATAGCACTGGATTCTGCATTCCATATGTTCTGTAACATTTGCTAAAGTTATGCCAACCACAGATTTACAGTTTAATCTGATTTCTCTTTTTTTTTTTTTTTTTTTTTTCCCTTTTGGCTCCTTTCCAAACACTGGCTTGTACAATATCTCAGCAAATAAGGGTCAGTTAAATTACATGAAGTCAAGTTATCCATAAGCTATCAAAAGTATTTTTGCACAGTTATAATAATGTAGCAGTCAATATGCATAACCT
>JAKJHU010002682.1:0-28992 GCA_022316685.1 Progne subis subis | reverse complement strand
CCCCCCCCCCCCCCCCCCCCCCCCCCCCCCCCCCCCCCCCCCCCCGTGCTGCTTTGTGAAGGTGCCCAGATTTAGGAGCTGAGGGCAGAGAATGGGGAGAAAAAAGTGTTTTCTTCTTTCAAACACAAGCTTTTAGACTATCAGAAAGCTTAATACAAAGAGAGAAAGGAAGAAAATATGAGTGAGGTAAAAATTAGGGTTTGGGGAAGAAAATGGAACCAAGTCTGTGTGAAGACTGGGGTACCACCAGTGGGGTCACATTAGGGCAGCTCTGTGGAGTCCCTCTCAGCCTCTTTTTTTTCCCTGCCAATCGTCCCTGCAGCCATACTTCAACACATCCATGTTCTGAGCCTCTTTAATTAATTGTAAAGAGAGAATAATTAATGCAGCAACTCTTATTCTGGTTTAAGCCATCAGAGAGAGAGTGGGAAGGGAGGTGGGGGGCAAATGCACCTGAAATTGGGCTCTTGGGTGATGCAAAGCTGCTGTAAACCTAATAAAGAGGTAACTCAAAACAATTTTAATATAGTCCTGCATCCCCCCAAGGCAGCTGCAGGATACTGGTGAGTACAAGCCACAGAAACAGCTGAGCTGGAAACCTTTCTAGCAGAGAAAATTCTCTAAATGTTAGGAGCTTCTGTAGGCTCAAATATGTTGATGGGTCACATTTTTGCAGATCATACCAGTAGATATTGGGAAGACTTGCTGTGCCATATGTGCATCCTTCTTCTCTTTCAAAGCCATCAGTTGTCGAAGGGAAAAAATAAGGACTTGTGTTTGGGGGAGAAAAAGCAATATGCACTGAAGTCTAAAAGCAGGCGCACATTATGAAGTGTCATTTTTGGTTATCACTATTTTATCACTACTAAGGGAAAGTGCTCTGCAGCTCACAGAGTGCTGCCTCATCCAATAACCCATTCAGAGCAGGCTTTTTAGCCTGGTGATAGAAACAAACACAGGCAAAGGTAGAGGCAGATGATTAAATGGGCTGAAAATCCAGCCTGACACACTGGTACCAACTGAACAAAACTGGGGTCGGAGGAGAGGTACAAGAGCACGAATCAGAGCTTAAATTTTCCAGCCTAAATTCCTGCTTTTCACAGTACACCCCCAGCTCCTGGCACTGTATCACCTTGGTTTCACGCCTGTATTCTGCAGATTGGGCAAAATTTCCCAATTACGAGGGAATATTTCCAGCATTCCAGGATTATGCAGGAGCCCAAAAAGGCTCCTCCAGAATCATCCCCACATGGGCAGTGCTATAAAATCCCATTGTTGACTCAGACCACTGGGCCAATTCCCTGAAAGGATTTCTTAGGAGATATTGTTCTCTAATATCTCTAAACCTATTTACAGATTTTTTTTTTTTTTTTTTTTTTCTTCTTTTGAAGATCACTGACCTGGTGCAAGAAAATATTTTCTCTCCACAGGAGGCAGACCTCTTCCCTTCCTGTGACTTTCAAACCACCAGAACTTTGAAGAGATACTGTGCATCTTTTCCCACTCTTTTGAGCACCCAGTTCCTTACCCAGGCAGACTTCCTGAAGTTTTCAAAACATAAATAAACACTGTATACATTCAAACCCTCAATTTCCATTTATACCTGTATATGTTTTACAGATTTCCCCCCAGCCCATTAAAAGTATATTTTTGCCAACCTCTGTAAGCAGAAATCTTTAAATTTCAGGATTCAAATGAACAAAAAAGGATTTTTTGATTGATTCTTGATTCTGCTGTTCTTTAATATTGGATCTGTGTGAAGTTCTCACATACTTTCAGCAAATAAAGGCTCATTCCTAGATTTATCACAGAATAGCAGGAAGCTGACCTTCCAACTGCTCTGACCCGGACTTATGAATGTTTTCTATTTCATTACATAGATATTTGGGGTTGTAGTTAAACAGAGCTGGGTAGGTCAGGTCAGTCTGGTTATGACAAAAGACTGGTGGAGAGCTGGAACTTTACTAGGCTGTTTTGGTGGCAGGCATTTGAACATTCTGTAAAATCAAGGACAGTAGAACTGTAAAAAGGTGAATTCCAAGATTTAAAGAGCAAATTTTCACTGGACTTGAAATCAAAGTGATGCAATCAAGTCATGGACGTAGCACATCCAAAAGAACCAGACTCCAGCCAAGAACCCAAACTGTGAGAATACAAAATCAGCTGGAAAGACACTTATTTGTCAAGGCATCACCATTTTTGGACTTTGGAAATATCCTGCCTTTCTGTGGGAATTTCCATGTATAATAATGAAAAAAAAAAAACAAAACAAAACAACAAAAAAAAAACCAACAAAACAAAACAAAACAAAAAAAAAACCCAAAAAACAAACCAAAAAACACCTTAAAAGATAGCTTCCAGGAAAACAAATTAAAATGTTGTGGTTATTTTCTATTCTAGTGCCTTGCCCTGCTCAGGGTTCTGCCCACACAGCTTTTTATATAAAATATTATTTTCAGGATGCTCTGGAATGGTCATTAGAGCTTCCTGTGGGGTCACAGCAAAAGCGTTCTTAGAAATAAAGGGCTCACAACATTCCCAGGTAGACAGTGCTGGAACGGGAGCTGCAAGACTTGGTCTGGTGAGGGACCAAAGGTCCCCTCTCAGCTGTAGGGATGGGTCAGGACACCAAGGAGATGCCATGAAAGACTGGGATCCATGTGATTTCTCCAGCTATTCCAAGCTGGTACAATCCCTTCTACATCATTCCTTACTCCTCAGTAGCTGACAGCTCCTCACAGACCTGGCAAATCTTTCTTTTTATTCACATTTACAAGAGCTATAACAAATATACTCTAAAAATTAAAAAGGGTCTGATCCTGCTTCCCCAGTAGCAGTGCCTAAAGCAGCAGATGGACTGTGGCTGCAGTCCTGTTGGAATACTAAAAACTTAGATTTAAGATTTTAGTATATAGTAATACATATGAGTCAAGATGGAGGATTTTAGGTGTTGTCTAAGTCCTTCTTCTTGTCTTTCTTCCTTCTTCATGGGTTTAGGTGTTTTTCTGTAATTGGGTGAAAAAGGTCCACATTACAGGCCTTGAGTAGTCATTATTAGGTCAAAAGTATAAATAATATAGGTGTCATCTCATTATTGGGGGATTATCGCTTAAATAACCTTAGAAAGAGTTAGAAGCAATCCATTTTACCTCGTTACCCTAGCTTGCTAGTTAAGCTCATGGCTCGTGAGTCTGTAAATACTGTAAATAGATAAGATATAATAAACATTCCAAGTCTGAACTTGACATCTTTGTTTCCCGTGTTATTAATCCTGATCTTAGCAAAGAAGAACAAAAGCCAAAACCTTCACACAGTGCTTCAATATATTCATTATTTAGACAATTAATATCCTTTGTACTGAAAGCATCTGGCTTCTGATGCTCAGGGAAAAAAACAACATGACCCAAAACTAGTTTTAACTACAGGTTCATCTTCTAGTGGTGGTTTCAGGCAGATTTTGGGAGAAATCCTCCCACGGGCCCCCCCCTCCCCTCCCCCAACCGGTTCGGGAAAAGACTTCCTCAGAGAGAAGTGGAAAAAACCTGTTTATTAAACAGGCAAAGCACTCCCAGCACAATACCCGATGACAAGAGCTTCGTGCCGCTTACGGAGGGATAACAAACTTAAAGAAAGAAAGTCTCCTCTTGAAGATAGTCACTGTGCTCCGCCGCTCCGTCTCTGCTGGCGCTGGGAGAAAAGGAGATGTGCAGGGCTGGTCTGGGTGGGGTGGGTCCCCTGTGGAGGCCCCCGGTGCTTCCCCCAGGTCCTTAGTCCGGAGAGGTTGGAACAGTTCCGAGGAGAGGGCAAAAAAAGAAAAAAAGGAAAAAAAAAAAAAAAAAAGCAAAAAAGCTTCAGCTATTCTACAGCATCTAACTATGCTAGCACTAAACTGACTAACTGCTGGGGCAAAAAAACAACAGAGCTTCTTTCGTCTTGCAGTGTTTCAACTCCCCTGCTTCAAGGTCACTCTGAGGAGCAGAGTTTTCCTGGGGAAGAACAAACTGTGCTTCCCCTCCCCTTTGCACCCAATAGACAATTGGAGGATACACAGTTACCCTAGGACATTTTCCACCCCTTATCCCCATATCGTCGACTTACGGACAGAACCAACGTATATTCCACATCGTGTATTTAGCCACATAAAACTTCCATCCATTCTCCCCACAAAAAAAAAAAAAAAAAAAAAAAAATACAAGCAATACCCGTCATGCTCCTGTCATGTTCCATACTGAGCCACTGAATCCAGGCCCCAGGCTGCAGGGCAGCAGGATTCCTCTCTCACTTACTCATACCTTCAACACTTGCTCATACTTTCAACACTTAACACATACCCTCTCACTTACACATTTCCTTCTATTTCATTCTGCGTGGTTTAATGTACAGACATTGGCAATAGCATCCAGCAGACAGTGATGTTTACAAATGATTCTCACCCAACAATCAGATCTCCCTGAGGTACACATCGTGTTGTTCCATCTTTCTGCATTATCCACCATGTGCAACCTGGTTCCTGAGCAAAGACAACCCCACGAATGGGTTTGTCTGTACTTGAGGCAGACTTGATACACACTGTCTTCCCTAACAGACCTCTGACATGCACCACTGGGACTTTATCTCCATCTATTGTATGCAGAGGCTCAGCCTGGGTGGGGCCTGCTTGGTTGGTGGAGCCTCGGGTGTTGACCAACCAGGTGGCCTTTGCCAAATGCTGCTCCCAATTCTTGAAAGATCCCCCCCCCAATGCTTTCAATTGGGTTTTTAACAATGCATTGTGCCTCTCCACTTTGCCTGCAGCGGGTGCGTGGTAGGGAATATGGTACACCCACTCAATGCCATGTTCCCTAGCCCAGGTGTTAATAAGGCTGTTCTTGAAATGAGTTCCATTGTCTGACTCAATTCTCTCAGGGGTACCATGCCTCCACAGGACTTGCTTCTCTAGGCCCAGGATGGTGTTTCGGGCAGTAGCATGGGGCTCAGGGTAGGTCTCCAGCCACCCCGTGGTGGCTTCCACCATTGTGAGCACGTAGCGCTTACCGTGATGTGTCTGGGGTAGGGTAATATAATCAATCTGCCAGGCTTCTCCATACTTATATTTAGACCACCGTCCACCATACCATAGGGGTTTCACCCGCTTGAGCTGTTTGATGGCAGCACATGTCTCACAGTCGTGGATAACCGGAGAAATACTGTCCAAGGTTAGATCCACCCCTCGGTCTCGGGCCCACTTATATGTGGCATCTCTGCCCTGATGGCCTGAGGCAGCATGGGCCCATCGAGCTAAAAACAACTCTTCCTTGTGTTCCCAATCTAAATCAATCTTTGACACCTCTATTTTTGCTGCCCGATCTACCTGTTCATTGTTTCGATGCTCCTCATTAGCTCTGCTCTTGGGGATGTGGGCATCTACATACCAGACTTTCACAGGTAGTCTCCCTACCCTGGTAGCAATGTCTTTCCACTCCTCAGCAGCCCAAATTGGTTTCCCTCCACGCTGCCAATTAGCCTCTTTCCACCTCTTCAGCCATCCCCACAGAGCATTGGCTACCATCCATGAATCGGTATAGAGGTAGAGCCTCGGCCACCCCTCTCTTTCAGCAATATCCAAGGCCAATTGAACAGCCTTGAGTTCTGCAAGTTGACTTGATCCACCCTCTCCTTCAGTGGCCTCAGCAACCTGTCATGTGGGGCTCCACACGGCTGCTTTCCACTTCCGGTTCATCCCTACAATACGACAGGAACCGTCAGTGAAAAGGGCATAATGCGTCTCCTCTGCTGGCAATTGGTTGTATGGTGGAGCCTCTTCAGCCCGTGTCACTTGCTCTTGTTCTTCATCTGTGAGGCCAAAATTTTCACCCTCAGGCCAATTGGTAATTATTTCCAAAATCCCAGGGCGATTCAGTTTACCCATATGGGCGCGCTGCGTAATAAGAGCAATCCACTTGCTCCATGTGGCATCAGTGGCATGATGGGTGGAGGGGACCTACCCTTTGAACATCCACCCTAGCACACGCAGTCGGGGTGCCAGGAGGAGTTGCGCCTCTGTACCAATCACCTCCGAGGTGGCTTGAACTCCTTCATAGGCTGCTAAGATTTCCTTCTCAGTGGGGGTGTAATTGGCTTCAGACCCTCTGTAGCTTCGACTCCAAAATCCCAGTGGCCAGCCTCGAGTCTCCCCAGGCACTTTCTGCCAAAGGCTCCAGGACAGGCAATGGCTCCTGGCTGCAGAGTAGAGCACGTTCTTCACATCTGGTCCCGTCCTCACTGGGCCAAGGGCCACTGCATGAGCGATCTCCTGCTTGATCTGGGCAAAAGCTTGTTGCTGCTCAGGGCCCCAGTGGAAATCATTCTTCTTGCGGGTGACCAGGTAAAGAGGGCTCACAATCTGACTATACTCGGGAATATGCATCCTCCAGAAACCTATAGCACCTAGGAAAGCTTGTGTCTCCTTCTTATTGGTCGGTGGAGACGTTGTAATCATGTTGATGACATCAGTAGGAATCTGCCACTGTCCATCTTGCCACTTTACTCCCAGGAACTGGATCTCACAAGCTGGTCCCTTAACTTTACTCTTCTTGATAGCAAAACTGGCTTCCAGGAGGATCTGGATGATTTCCTTTCCTTTCTCAAACACTTCCCCTGCTGTGTTCCCCCACACAATGATGTCATCAATGTACTGTAGATGTTCTGGAGCCTCACCCTTTTCTAGTGCAGCTTGGATCAGTCCATGGCAGAGGGTGGGGCTGTGCTTCCACCCCTGGGGCAGTCGGTTCCAGGTGTACTGCACTCCCCTCCATGTGAAGGCAAACTGAGGCCTGCATTCTCCTGCCAAAGGAATGGAGAAAAATGCATTGGCAATGTCAATTGTGGCATACCATTTTTCTGCCTTGGACTCCAGCTCATACTGGAGCTCCAACATGTCTGGCACAGCAGCACTCAGTGGTGGTGTCACCTCATTCAATGCACGGTAGTCCACAGTCAGTCTCCATTCTCCTTCAGATTTGCACACAGGCCAAATGTGGCTGTTGAAGGGTGAGTGGTTTTTACTGACCACCCCTTGGCTCTCCAGCTCTTGAATCATCTTATGGATGGGAATCACAGCATCTCGAGTTGTTCTATACTGTCGGCGGTGCACTATAGAAGTGGCAATTGGTACCCGTTGCTCTTGTACTTTCAGAAGTCCTACTACAGATGGATTCTCAGACAGTCCAGGCAAGGTGTTCAATTGCCGGATGCCCTCTGTCACTACAGCCACTATCCCGAATGCCCACCTGAGTCCTTTCGGGTCTTTGAAATACCCACTTCAGAGGTAATCTATGCCCAAAATGCATGGGGCCTCTGGCCCAGTCACAATAGGGTGTTTCTTCCACTCATTTCCAGTTAGGCTCACATCTGCTTCTACCACAGTAAAATCCTGTGATCCCCCCATCACGCCAGCAATAGAGACAGATTCTGCCCCTACATGTCTTGGTGGCATTAATGTGCACTGTGCACGAGTATCAACCAAGGCCTCATAGTCTTGTGGTTCAGATGTGCCAGGCCAACAAATCCACACAGTCCAAAATACGCGGTTTTCCCTAGCCTCTACCTGGCTAGAGGCAGGGCCCCTCTAAGCCTGGTTATCCTTCTTTCCTTGAGCATATGTCTTAGAGGTTCCTTCAAGGGGGTCGGACATGTCATCATCGTCATACCTGGCCGTTCGGCTACGGGCAACTGGAGCTGTTTCCCTTTTGGTGGAACTCCCTCTTTGAGTCTTGACTTCCTTCAATTCATGCACCCATTGTGCCAGGGCAGCCGTAGATTTTCCATCCCATCTGTTCATATTTTCTCCACAATCCCGCAGGAAGAACCACAGCTCAGCGTGTGGAGTGTACCCTCTCTCCCTAGCCGGGGAGCATCTACGTTGGGTACCAGAACCTCTGATCTGTACTGCTGAGATTTGGAGAAGGTCTCCTCTAATCTCCTCCCTGAGTTTTTTATGATTTTCATCTATCTTATCCTCTAGTTTCTGTAGACATGTTTCCACAGCTGCGATTCTGGCGTGTGTTGGGCCATGCACAGCATCTGCATGTGCTCGGAGCTTCTTTGCCATATCAAGCACAGTCTCCTCCATGTCCTCCCGCTTCATTACTGCTAAAGCAGAAGCGTATTCTAATGGCCCGAGTCGTATAAGTTTTCGCCACATCACAGATGTACATGATACCATGTCTGGGTTCCTAGTGTTTATGTCATCTGAGAAGACCATCTCTGCCACTGCCATTTCTCTCAAGCGTTGAATCCCTTGTTCTATGGTCTTCCATGGGGTTTGCTGCATATAGAGATCATCTGCACACAAGTATGTCTCTGCCACACTTCCTAGGACCTGTACCCAAAGACTGCAAGGACTAGCCTCTCTCATCATCTCCTGGTCGATGACTGGATCATGTGACAGGGATCCCAGATGCCTCGCTTCAGTGCCGTCCAGAATTGTAGCCTCGCCTGCAGCATCCCAAAGACGGACTAACCAACTAATTATAGATTCATCAGGTTGTCGCCGGTAATCCTTTCTTAGGCCCCGAAGGTCCTTCAGAGAAAAGGAATCAATATTGGCTTCTGATCCTGTGCTAGAAGCTTTGGCTTCTGATTTTGGTGAAGGTCCTTCTCTTGGGTCATCATCGTCCACTGGTCGATCAGTTTTGAGTGTGTGCTTCTTTGCCGGAGCAACTGCCAGGGGCTTAGGCTTACTGTCTGGTTTAGCTGCCGACTCAGGCTCAGGTTCTAGTTTAGCTGCTGGCTTCATAACTGGGGTGTTGGCTGCAGCCTGAGTGACTGGGGTAGCTGTTGATTTGTATCCCTTTCCCCCTGCCTCTGTCTGCTGCCCTACAGTACCTAGCAATGTGCAATAAGCATATGCCAGGGCCCAGCTTACTGCAGCGATCTTTTCCCCCTTAGAGCCATCATGGTACCTCTCTTTCAGGTATTTACCCAGCTCCACTGGATTCTGAATTTGTTCCCGTGGAAAATCCCAGACTACAGGGTCAGAGAATTCCTTGAGGAGTTGGCCCATATCCTCCCATTCTCCACACCACTCAGGATTTCCTCTGCCTGGGTCAGGAGTTTCATCAGCCCCTCTAGAAATCTCAGCCCATATTCTAGAGAAGCTGCAGACTGTATAGAGGAGGCTTACCAGATGACATACCAGAAAGATGGTCTCTTTAACACTCAGGGGAAACTCAATATTCTCCAGCAATGATTCAACCGATTCAGAGGGGAAGAAGGAAACGAAAGACTGCAACGCTTCATTCTCTGCTCCTCCTCCCACAAACAGGGTGAATAACCATAACCATGACCCATACATAGTAGGAAAAGATCTCAGCACCTTTATAAACTTCCTACAAATTATTATCATTAAACCAAGGCCAATAGCTACTCTAATCCGTGTCCCTCTACTGTAAAAACTGTGTATTAGTGACAATATTGGGGCTATCTCTGGATATGCAAATAAACCTAAGGACCACAAAGGTATTAAGACCTCAAAGAAGCCTAAGGATCCAAAACACATCAAGGCCCCCACCCCAAGAGACATGAGTTCAAGCAGCATAGTTACTGGCTGCTAAATACTAATCAGTACAGGGTTTTTCCACTCTCTCAAGCCCCACGTTGGGCGCCAGGAAGTTTGTTGTGGTTTCAGGCAGATTTTGGGAGAAACCCTCCCACGGGCCCCCAACCGGTTCGGGAAAAGACTTCCTCAGAGAGAAGTGGAAAAAACCTGTTTATTAAACAGGCAAAGCACTCCCAGCACAATACCCAATGACAAGAGCTTCGTGCCGCTTACGGAGGGATAACAAACTTAAAGAAAGAAAGTCTCCTCTTGAAGATAGTCACTGTGCTCCGCCGCTCCGTCTCTGCTGGCGCTGGGAGAAAAGGAGATGTGCAGGGCTGGTCTTGGTGGGGTGGGTCCCCTGTGGAGGCCCCCGGTGCTTCCCCCAGGTCCTTAGTCCGGAGAGGTTGGAACAGTTCCGAGGAGAGGGCAAAAAAAGAAAAAAAGGAAAAAAAAAAAAAAAAAAAAAAAAAAGCAAAAAAGCTTCAGCTATTCTACAGCATCTAACTATGCTAGCACTAAACTAACTGCTGAGGCAAAAAACAACAGAGCTTCTTTCGTCTTGTAGTGTTTCAACTCCCCTGCTTCAAGGTCACTCCGAGGAGCAGAGTTTTCCTGGGGAAAAACAAACTGTGCTTCCCCTCCCCTTTGCACCCAATAGACGATTGGGGGATACACAGTCACCCTTGGACAGAGGGCAGGTTAAATCACAACCACGTAGAAAACAGGACAGTTTTTTTCACTATTGGAGAGGATGGAAGGAAGTATTTTTTTTCTGTATAACATTCTTTAGGTGATTTTGTCAGGAGAGCTCACTGGATACAGTTTTCGAATTGCCGCTGCGAAAACCCATGGGAAGAGCTGCTGCTTTTCCTTTTTTCTCGGGTGTTTCTCAGAAGCAGAGCTGCAGCAGTAACTAAAGCTGTGCAGAATCCCACATGGGGGCTCAGAACATCCCCCGTCCCCAAAACCCCTCTCTCTGAAAGATTCCTGCCCTGGCAGGGATTCCCACACATTCCTGCTTCCCTTGGACCCTTCCCCATGACACAAAATGTGTTTCTGGCAAAACCAGCAGTGTCTGCTCAAATGTGGGTTTTTAAAAAGAGACTTTTGTCAAGATTGCTGAGAAATTGGGGATGGATTTCACACATCAGGGAAGGCAAATCCCACCTAGTAAAATAGAAATGTGTGGCACAATAGCCTGAAAATTAAACAATATTTTTCTACAAATAATTTCAAGACAAATGTTATTAAAACACAGTGAAGCCAACTATTTTCAGGCTCTGACACAGTAATTAATTATCTTATGGCAGTGTCCCATGTTAAGAGGAACTAAGGTTTAGTTGTTTAATAAACTAACAATCTCAGGGAGAAATTATTAACCTGTTTCCAGATTATTATGATTTCCTAAACTCTCCAAATTTCATGGTCCCAGGCAGGAAAGATAGGAAAGAATAACCTGGTGAAATTAAAGAACAGGAAACAGGCCTGTTTCCTCCAGCTCCTCATCTCCTTCACTTGCCCCACTGGTCAGAAACATGCCAAGATTTTCTGTGTTCTCATGCCAGGATGAGCTTTCTAAAAATTACTTTTTTGACTTTTTACCTCACAAATCACAGGGTTTGCACAGGTCTGTAGACAAATCAGAATTTCAGAGCCAACATGTGCTTTTTCCACACAAATTCATTTTTCATGAGGTAGAAACAAGCCTTTGAAGAGAGGTGACATCTCCAGTCACATGCTCTGTGTTGAGGACCTTATATATAAACCACTTTCACCCACCAGGTTTGGAGAAAAGGGTTCCTAAAGTTTCACAAAAAAAAAAAAAAAAAAAAAAAAAAAAAAAAAAAAAAAAAAAAATCACTGCTTTATATTCCTGGTTTTGCAACTTTTTTTATCTCTTTTGAAAATACCTGTCCATTAAACAGCAGGAAAAAAATCCAGATAAGCCAAACTGTATTTCTAACCTATCATTTTGCAATGATTTGTCCTCTTTCCATGCCTGAAAGCTTCCAAACAAGGAATATGAAAAGGTTTTCAAGTGTTTGTGATTACAGATGAGCTTATTTTTAAGCTGCTCACAAAATGAGAGAACTCTACTAGCCTGTAGAATAATTATTCCTGCAAGAAGTTGGATTATGCATAAGAAAGATTTCAAATGTTTTTTTTACTCTAAGAAAATACTGCTTTAAATCTGAAGCTGCTCTTCAGCTACAGCATCACCCCAACACCTGTGCTGGCCTGAACAGATAATTCTAGGAATTTCCTGCCTTTAAATTATTGGTAATTAAATTCATGATGACAAATTGAGAGAACACAAAACAAATTATGTCCTGCTAAAAGCAGAGGGAGAACTTAAAGATCACCTTCTTCTGCAGGGGGAGCCTTTTACATTCCTCATAAAAGAGCTGCAATTTTAGAATTACAGATTACCAGGTTACTCTCCACCAGAAACGGGATGTCCTCAGAATTCAGCTGTAACTGAGACAAAGACTCCTCTCCAAGAATTCAGTGTACAGCAATGAAACAGTCAACAATGCTGCACTAACGCAAGGGAGAAGCAGCTCTCATTAGATGACTATCTCTGCATGAATAATGCACTGTTACCTGTTTGGGTTTAATTAAATGTAATACACAACATTTTCTTGTAATGACTATAGGTATCCATATGCCTCTATTATACTTGACTTCAATAATCCATTAATTTTCCTCTCATCCCCTCATTTGGACAATTTATCATTTTGTCCTAATATTAGTCATTTATGAGAAAAGTTTTTATAGTATTTTCCAGGCTAACTGGGATTAACAGTCACTGCAGACCCTCAGCACTTCTGTAAGCTTGCACTGAACACAGTAATTCTGAGTGGATAACTACATTTAGAAGGAAAATCAAAAAGCATCCTGACATGATGAAAGGGTTTTAGGAGGATTTAGCCCTGGATAACTCAATTCTTCTGTAAAGATTGATGTGCATGTTGAAAATCCCATTGCTTTTCTCTTGCCCTTTCCCAAAACACAGGGAGAAGAGGGGTGAAAAACTTTGCCAAACCTGGGACAAAGAGTAACACACCTGAACCGAAAGCTGGGATTTGCAGTAGATCAAGTTGATGAGTGCTGAAGTCAACAGCCCTGGGAGGGTTGAAAAGCTGTACAGATGTGACACTTGGGGACATGGGGCAGTGGTGGCCTTGGCAGTGCTGGGGGAGTGGTTGAACCCTATTTTCTTTGAGGCTTTTCCTAAACAACTCTATGATTTTTTATAAAACATTCCTTTGCTCCTTTTATTGATGGATTTTTGGTCCATAGCCTACGTTGATGGATTCCAGTCATTTTCAGTCTCTGGGTATTTGGAAATCTGGCTACTCTCAGACTCCTCAATTTCGAAACTCTCCAGAAGTGCTTTTTCCCTTTCTCAAGACTCACCTATTCCTTCAGAGAAGGTATCTATATCCCTGTGCTCCTTGTATTCGGTAAAATCTGCTTTCTTTTGGGATCCCAGCTGCAGGTCTGACCCACCCCAGCTCCCCCACCCCACCTGATTTCTGCGAAGTGAGAATTACACCTCCACACTCTTTCCCCAGCATCTGCAGATCTGATTTCCCTCTGTAAATAGATTATATCCAATATTTATAAAAAGATTAAGCTAATTTGACATTTAATTAATGGAAATGACAATGTTTGACTTTTTATTTTAATAAGCAACACCCTTTGTTCCCACAGAAATCATTACTAGTGGTATGCTCAAAAAAAAAAAAAAAAGGCAGAAAGATTTAACGAAAGGTTCCATTAAATTAGAGAGCAATAAACAAACACAGCCAATTTATGCATTGTAGTCATTAAATGTGTATCCTCTCCACCACTCCCTTCACAGACACTACTTAGGGCTGCTGCAATGGATCTGCAGGGAGCAGTTACCTTAATTATAAAATGAAACACCGCTGCTAATGCACTCTTGGAGCCTTGTTAGTTTACACCCCAGACATGTGGCTCTGAATGGGCTCCAAATGCTAATTCCAGGGATGCTCCGAGGTGCCCTGTGTTCCATGTTCCATGACCGTGTTGCCTACAGGGCTCTCCCTGGATTTTTTTCCCCTCCCTCTCACCCTTGGGGTGGAGATAAAACACAGGAACTCTTTGGTCCAGCTCAGCATGGACTTGTGAATAGATCATTCATAGGTGGCCATTTGGACAAGCAGCCTCTTTATCTGATTATCTGGCCTCATTTTTAGAGCAGTGCCTTGATGTGATGAGCTTTGCAGGAAAAACTAAAGAAGATGTAAACAGTAAATGCAGACGTTTTGCAACATAGCTAAAACTAAATTGCACTACAGGCAGTTATGCAAGTTTTACTGGATACATTAAAAATACATTAAATGCACAGCTGTTTTAAGTGTCTTTTAAGCTGATAAATTAACTGTCTAATAAATTGTAAGATTTGTCAGCTAATAATGCTATTTTATCTGCTTTAACATATGCCTTCCTAGTTCATGAAGCATTATTGTAAGTGCCAAAAGGAGATAATGTGCATTTTACAGTGTTATGTCTTAAGTGGAATGGGTCATTGGCCATGAAGAAGTGTGTTAATAAATCTCCTAGGCTTTGTTAATTGCACTCAATGAAGTATCACTGTTAAAACACAAAAGATGTGATAGAGAAAGCTGAACATAATGTCTTTCAGTTTTACAATTAACAGTTCACTAGGCAAATCGACCAAAAAGACCATAATTTGTTGAAGCCTTATTAACTTACATTTTCCTAGTCAAGGTCATAATGGCTCAAAGCTATGTTTTAATGCTCATCAAGAAGAGTAACCTTGCTGGAGACAATGAACTTTTCCATCTCTCAGCAGCACTTATCCCTCTCTTTGCAGGTAGCAGATAAATAAAGCTGAATTTTGCTGTACACCCCCAATGAGCACCACTCCTGAGCTGGGAAACACAACTTCAACCAGCTTTCCTCCACAACAAATAGAAAAAGTGACAAAAAAAAATTAGAGAAAGGGTTTTGAAGGAGTGCATAAAGCTATCAGAGCTGTTGTCATGCAGAAAGACTGCTCCTAATTTTAATTTGAAGAAATACTCATCAGGATTTGAGGTTTTTCCCCTGGAAACTGAACCCAGCACAGAAGACAAAGCAAATAACCCAACACACTTCGCAAACAATTATCAAAACTAAATGCAATCACTAAATACTCTTCATGAAGAAGAGCTATTTCCATAACTCTTATTAAATGTTGATTATTGAACATATTAACACTTGTCAGCATCTCATCAGACTGGTACTACTGGGCTTTGTTGCAAAATCTTCCCACTTCAGACTGTTTTGTGACAATGTAAAGTATTTTCTCCACCAGAGTAATCAGAGTAAATACAAATGATGATGCCTTGGCACGCAAATACAGCACCAGCTCCCTAATCCTCATGAAGCAATGAGAGCACATGATAGAACAATAATGACCAAGTGTTAATTCAAGCCTGTAATTTGTTCCTAAAAGCCTCAAGATGTAGAACATGATGATTGCATGGGAATCACCATATATTTAAATCTCAGACCACAAACACCACCACTTTGAGCACTTTAAAGTGCTCAGCACAGGTGGTTTGGTAACAGTTGTGACACACTGTGATGCATGAGATGTGGGGATATATAAAAATACACATTAATAAATCATTCTACCAGCATTAAAAATAATGAAAGGTGCCCACTTTGCTGCTCTGAGGTTACAGGTTCCACCCTGAGCCACACAGGAGGTCAGAGCCTGTTCCTCCTGAGCTCAGTGATTGCCTGTGGCTGGACAAAGAGGGGGTTTCCCACTCCAGGACCAGGCTCCTTGCTGAAGGATAGATTACAGAAGAAGGCAGAAGTTGAACAGGGTTGGCATCACAGACAAGTATGTCCAAAAAACACAATTTGGGATGTCTGAAAGACTGCTCTGGCACAAGACTTAGAGGGAAAAACCAGCCATCAGAAAATAAAGATAATTCCTCCCCTTCCCATCAGGCTCTGCCTTAATGACAGGATTGCTTAAACAATCATAAAATCAAGGTAGGGTTTATGCTGGAAAGGACCTTAAAGTTCATCCAGTACCACCCCCTGCCATGGGCAGGGACACCTTCCACTGTCTCAGGGTGCTTCAAGCCCTGTCCAACCTGGCCTTGGACACTTCCAGGAATGGGATGGACACCCAGCAGTGTATGTCCATGTCAGAGAACCCCTACAGAAAATTATAATTTTTGACTAATATACGTGAACATGCACCTGAGAAATTTCTCCAGAGGAAAGAACTCATCCCACCAGAAAAGGGAAAATGAACATAATCACTTGTGTCCGTTTCAAACTCCATTGCTAGCAGAGGGTAGAAATTCTCCTTAAAAACTGTGCTGTGGATGGTTTTAATAATTTTCTATTAATTAATAGAATCAGTGGAAGAATTGGACTAAGACTTTATTGAAAACAGCATCTGATATAAATAGAGATGTGCACGTACACATGCAGAGACTGAAATATAAAGGTGCACACATATATTTCTAACTCACCCCACAGCTGACAGAAGCAATTTCAAGAAATCATATTGAAAGCACTGACACCAAGATAACACAAAATAGCTGAAACACTGTGTTTTATAAATAAAGAGATTTATGTTTGCACTAGAATAGCTCAGCTACATAAAGAGTAATAGCTACAGGAGCCATCTTGGGAAGCTAGGAGGCCTTTAAGGATTTGAACATCACCGTTGCAGCTGGCTCACTTTCTTCTTCACATGGGTATCAACCAAATGGCTGGGACAGGAGCACCTCAGGAATTCAGGGATGTGCTGCTCTGCTCCCGGTGGGATGCATCCCCTTGTACAAGACTTGATATCATGGCTCAGTCTTGTCCCTGCTCAGGTACAATCTTGAATTTGATCCATTAGGGACAAGCAGGGGAATGGCTGTGCTCCCAAGCTACACCCAGACAAGTCCCATCCCTCTTACAAGTTGCTTTCTCATGGTTTTACAAATCAGAATGCTGAAGCCTGTTATTTGTGTGCTGTTTCTAGAAACGTGATTAGCAGAAATGCCCTGAAGGTTTAGGTTTTTAGGTCTCTTGCGAAGCTCAGGAAGTATTAACATGATTCAGATAACTGTCCACCCCATAAAGAGAGGGAAATTTCAGAAAGTGGAGTAACTGCAAAAATATTAAGATTGCAAAAATAAATGTTCTTCTGGTGTTGGTTTGAAAACAAAATACTCAAGGAAAAGCAGTAAAAAGAAAAGAAAATTCAACCCTGCTCACTCCCAGATTAGTGGATGTGAATGAATCCAGAGAAATCTGACCACTGGCTTAACCAAGCATGGCTAAAGCTGGAACAGTAGCAAGAAAAGATTGTAATTTTCTCCAAACTGTGAACAAAAGGTCTGAACATCAGTAAAAAGCAATGAATCCTCTTCATTCACCAAAACCAACTAAGTGGTAACAAAATGTGAGTTTCCAGTTGAAGACAATTGGGCAGGAGTAATTATAAGGGATGCTAAAGGCTGATTTAACCCTTTCTTCCCCCATTTCTGGGAGGCATCACAGGGAGAACAGTCCTGAGCACGCCCATACAACCAATTCACTTTCCCACAAAAAGTTCATCTTGCTGAAGGAGCAGGTTCCCACAGATAAAAGACAGGATCTCAAGACAAATTAAGGCTATGTGAGGCCTGTCCATGTTTTCCTGGTGGCAGGGAAAAGCTGTTGTGACTTAAGCAGGTACCCATCTGAGATAAAATAATGAATATAAATAAATTAATATAATAAATATATATATAATATGCTTTTATATATATATATATATATATATATATATATATATATATATATAATATATAAATAAATACATGAAAGAGCTGAAGTTTCTTAACCATGCCCAGAGCACTGGAAGGAGCAATAGTGGCTGTAGCCTTTTCTTCCTATAACATTTCAATCCTTCATTACTGAATTTAAGAGCAGCTTGTTGGGAAATGTAATCTTTCAGCCAAAAAAACCCTCCAAACCAATAAAAAAATTTAAAAATAAAAATTTACTCAGAGATGGCACAGGACGATTTCAAAATCTTTTGTTTCAGATTATGTTGAAGCATTGTGGGGATCCCACAGGTCTTTTGAGATGCTGTTGGATTTCACATTTAAAATGTTGCATTATCAGCTTCTAATAAAGGTTTAGCAAGGAGTACAGATAACAAGTTTTTTCAAGCACTTTTTTCTGTCTAATTTTTTTACAAGAAGATTGTTTCACTTGTATCTCTTTGAAAGCACATTTTGTTCTGACCCACCCTTTGCAGCCTCACAGAGAGGAAGAAATGGTAAAATTATTGGCAAATGAGAATCATCCTCACATCCAGAGACCTTAGAACAGGCAGAGTAGAAATTGCCAATTCCAACAGAAATTGCTCAGCATAGGCATGTAATTAAATTTCTCACTGAAACAAAAAGAAACCCCACAACACCATTTGAAACAGGAGAAACCTGGGCTTAAAACTTTGGCCAAAAGCTACATAAAGTTAGGCCTCTGAATTATTTTCTGTATTGTGGCATTGGCATGGATTGAGTTGCAGTGGTTGTGAATCCCAGAATCCCTGAGATTGGAAAAGTCTAAGTTGTGCCCGATGCCCACCTTGTCACCAGCCCAGAGCACTGAGTGCCACCTCCAGGCCTTCCTCGGACACCTCCAGGGATGGGGACTCCAACACCTCCCTAGGCAGTTCCAGTGTTTAACAACCTTTTCCATGAAAAAATTCTCCTGATGTCCAACCTGAGGGCTTTGCTTAGTTTCCTTTACTTAATTCTTTCTCTGCCATAATGCGCCCTCAACAGAACTCTGGCACTGCTTTCCTCTCAAACTTGGGGAGAATTGCTTGATCTTGAATTTAAAATGAGTCTATAAATCAGCATTGGTGCATTATTACACTGGGTATAATACTAGAATCATTACAAGATAATTATACTGCGATAATATAACAGCAATATAGCAACACTATAATAACATCATAGTATACAATAATAAAAATATATTTTAAGATTACACACTTTAGTAATAATAAAATAATTACAAGATGAAATGCCTGCAGGGAAAAAACCTCATTGAAACATCACCCTACAAACCCTCCCTGTACAGCTAAAAGCCCAGTTCTTCTCAAATTCCCATTTCTGGCACTATTACTTTTTTATCCTCCTGTAGTCCAGACCCAGGTGTTATTCACACCTTCAATTCACAGAGGTGATTTATTAGGAGGTCTACTGGAATGCACTTGCCAAGGGAGGATGGAGAATTTACCTTTTCCTGATTATGGCCCATTCTTTAAGATCTCAATAAATATTTCCCTCATCCCTTTAACACACATTTGAAGGATAAACAACCCAAAGGAGGGAAATCGGTCAGATGAAAAAAAAAAAAAAGGCCATGCAGGCTTCCATCAGTCTAAGTGTATATTTTGGCAACAAATAAAACAGATTGCAAGAATTGCCAAAAGACAAATGCACAGTTTTGGGGAAAATTTGTCTATTAGTCTGCTCAGATCACAGGATGAGCAGCCTCCTCACTGAACTACAGGATGTATACGTGTACATTCTATACATAAAGGATTATAAATAAAAGAAAAAAAAAAAAAAAGGAGTTTGCTGTTATTTTAGATGAGATAAAGCCAAGCCCACTTTTGGTGTTTGTATAATCTCAGTATTTTAGTACTTAACAACTTTCTCTCTTGCAGATATGTGTGCAGGGAAGCGAAGCCCAGCCCTGTCTGCAGGGTGTGGATTGGGAAGACAAAGCTGGGAACACCTCACTGAAGGGCCTATGGACCAGGAAAAGGCATTTTCTGGCCAAATATTGAAAAACAGCATTTTACACCACCCCTCATCCTCTTTTTCAAGACAGCATTTGCATACACACTCACATGAAGAACAAACTCACAGCTTCTACCCACCACCCAAACTCATCCCATTTCAGAGACTTTGAAATAATAGAGCTTAGCAGCAGTAAAACAAATTCTAACCAATCTTTTAATGATCTTAACCCCTTCTAAATCCTCCCTACAGGATTTATGCTCATTATTCTCCATGATACTCCCCACAAAAGCCAAGCCTGCCTCCTTCACACCCTGGCTAGAGCAGCATTCCTGGTCTCTCATCCTCTTCTCAGCTTTTATCCAACTCTAACATTTTTTTTGAAGCAAACAGCATTTTGGTCTAAAGATGCAAATTAGATGCAGATATTAGCATCATCTTTCTCTTTGTGTTACTAAAGAACCATAACCAAGTGCTACCTTCACACTTACTGTTGAAAAACTGTAGCAAGGGTTCAAAGTGGGGGTTTTTTATGCCTTATTCATTCCATCAGAACCAGAAGATTTCTGGTGCAAGGAACCAGGATCAAAGAACACCAAATCACCTGCTTGGTTGCAATCTCCATCAGAATTTTATTTCCTCAGAGCACAGGAACACATTATAACATCATAAAACCTTATGCATGGACCCTAATGAACATAATCCCGGAATCCTCACGTGAAACCCTCTATGTCAGCCTGAAATCACAGCAGCAACATGCCTAAAATTAAAATTCAAGTTTAAACAGCAATTCTTGACTCTTGGGTCTAAGCCGATGAGCAACATCTGTCCATCAACCACTCAGAATTGTTGTCATCCTCTACTCATAATGCTTTCCATAAATCCCTGCTGAATGCAATGGAGTTGTGCTGTTGGAAATATAAACCTGGAGTAACCACCACCCAAACTGGACCACTCCCCAGCTCACCCTGTCCTTTTGCCCCACTTGCCCAAGATAATCTCCTTTCAATAGACCATGGTGGAGGGTTAACTAAGCTCTTGTTACCTTCTGTGGGAATTTCAGCCCCAAAGTGTTTAGGAGCTTAAAAACCAGAAGGCAAACAAGCCTAACATTCACCACAGAGCTTGTAGCAGCCAGCAGGATTTACCATGGGTATTAAGGAGATTGTGGCGCACATATGCCAACACCATGGCCCACCGCCATCCCGCTGCTCCCACCACACTCCAACCACCCCTCCAGCGCCATGGGATTCGGAGCTGCAGCTCTCTTTGTTTCCAGCTCTTGCAAGAAAAAACTCGAGTCACTAAAATATCCCTCTCTCTCTCTCTCTCTCTCTCTAATTTTTTTTTTTTTTTGCTATATTAGGTTGACACATCGGTGTCAGAGTGCACCCTCCGCTTCTCCAGATGCTCCACCCGGTCCCGCAGCACGCACTGCGGAGGGGAATGTGGCAGGTAGCCAGCTGGAGTGCTCATCCTGACAACATATTTTTGCAGATTATGCAAAAGAGGCAACATTTAGCTTTAGAGGAACATCACAGCTGTTCCCCTTCCTCTGTCAATCCCAGGCTCAAACCAGCAACAGGTTTCATTTAGGAAGGGCCAAAAGTGCTCCCAAAGTGGTGTTTTCCGCATGCACAGCAGCACACGGGGAACGTGAGAAGTTGAAGAGTCATCCTCCAAGGACAGAACCAACTCTTCCAGACAGCAGAGATATCACAGGCTGCCAGGAAGGGACCAGAACAGAAAACTGATCTTTGTCATCACTTTAGGTGCTTATGCCAGATTTGCTTCTTGATGAATTATTAAAAAAAAAAAAAAAAAAAAAAAAAAAAAAAAAAAAAAAATACAGTATCAGGCAGACTTCATTCATTCATAGTTGTACAAATGCTCAGAGCCCAGAAGGCTCCTGCTCTAACCCAGAGGCTGAAACTGAGCCCTTTGACAACAGAGGCACCTTCCTGGCTCTGGCCAAGCTCCCAAAGAGCACAGAAACACTCTGGAGACAGAAATCAGACTAAAACTCCTATTAACAGAGTCAGGGTGACTCCACAATGCACATTTAAGAGGTTCTTTTAATTTTAAAACAGGAGTGAGCACTGCACTTGCTGGTACACAAACTATTACAATGCTCCAGTCATCCATAACCTGTAAACTCTTTGGTTCATGGCTCATTTTGGATCAAGTGCCTTCACATGGTGCTAAAACCAGATTTTTGCCCATCAGCAGGAGGCTCATCTACTTATTAATGCATTGCTCCTAACAGCAGTACATGATGATTTTTCTAACATATTTCTAAAGGCCCATATGGGGAAAATAACTTGTGAAAAACTTGAATATTAAGCCCATAAATAAAATTAAACTTGACATCTTATTGCATGATAAACCAAATGGAGGTGACACTGAATGTGTAGGTGTGTTCAAAGGGAACAGAGATGCAGCAGAACAAGCTGCATTCAAAGTCTCAATATTTCTCCAAACACCCTTTAAAATAAGCAAAAAAAAATTGTCCCAGCTTAAGACAGTTCCTACAGTAACTTTTCCCCCTGTATAGAGACTACAGAGCTTCCCATGCAGAAAGAAGCATTAGAGTCCCCACAAAACACCAAAAATCAAATTATTGTGAAAACTGCAGGTAAAAGTGAGATCACAGTCTCAGTTTCCATAGGTATAAACCTGTGTCTTCAGTGGGGCTTTACACCAGGAGTTTATTTAGACAAATTGGGCCAGAGGAATGTGGGGCTAGGTCCTGCCGTGGTCCCCCTGCTCAGCTCAGGCTCTCCAGCCATTCCTGATGACACAGCTGAGCCTCCATTCCTCTCACTGTTTATTTTTTTGTTGTCCATTAGTGCCATTTCTGGATTTCTGACACAAACTACCACCAGGTCTTAGGTTTATGGTATCTTATAGTGCTCAGCTGCCATGGGGGACAAGACCACTGAAAGGGAGGGGACTGTGCCTAAAATCATTAAACCAGAGCAAACCTTCATTGATCTTTTTATCTTATTTTTGTTATGATCTACCAAGAGACCTGTGAAAAAAACACGAGCTATTGAAAGACTAAAAAATATTGAAGGACTTGAAGCTTTGTGGAAGAACTTTCAGTGAGCTGCAGAACAGGAAGGACAATCACAGACTTTTGTGTAATTCCAGAAAACCTTTGGTCATGACGAATCATTTGAATGGTGCTTTTTTCTCTAATAAGTAGTTTATTCCATGGTAGCCAGAAGGTAATGGCTGCTCTAGAGAAACTGCTGATAAATCTGAACTAGATGCTTTTTAAGGTCCCTTCCAGCCCAAACCACTCTATGAAGAAAAGCCAGTGACCCGGGATGTCGCAGTCTGGTCCAGTGGTGAAGGTGCCATGACCTTCCTCGCTAGAAGCATCTTTAAAAAGACACCTAGATCTACAGAGGCACAGGCACTCTCAGGCAGAGAGTGATTCAGCTCTTTGTGCACCCTTAGGTGCAAAGTGATTTTGCTCTTTGGTGCACTGTCAAGTGCAAAGTGATTTGCTCTCTAGTGCACTCTCAAGTGCAGAGTGATTTGCTCTTTGAGGAGTTGCCTGAGCAGCGGAGCTGTGTTTGCCACCCTGGGTGATGCAAGAGTAAAAGCGAGACGGGGTCTTTCTGATCTCCAGGAAAGCTTCTTTATTCCACAGGTCCAGAGCAGAAAAGAGCCCAAGAGCCCAAGGCGAGAGGGATTATATAGAGTAGCTAAGGGTGGGGTTTCACAACTTGGCCAATGGGGAGAGGAAATGGGAAAGGGACCAATCAGGGGAAGGATCCAAAATGGACCAATTGGCTGGGGTAAAAAAGAACCAATGGGGTATAACTGATTAACACATTTCTTCACCATAACATAGCTGTTTGCCAGGGTTTCTCCTTTAGGGGGTTATGTTTATATTCTGTCTGGCCTAACTGCTCCCTTTCCAAGGGGGTGTGTTTATATTATTGTCTGGCTTCTCTCCAGGGGAGTGTGTTTGTATTAACACTGTCTGGCTTAACAGCCTCCACACCAGGATGAGCTCTGCTCACGTTATAAGGTTGGACTCACAGGAAAACCCACATCATTTTTTAGGTAACTTTTAAACATTATTTAGGTTTGATTACATTACTCATGGCAAGCCTAGGGTTTGTCAGGTGGAACAAAGAGGCAGAGCTGTTCCTGCTCCTGCATTTCAGCTACATTTCCCATTCCACAAAACACATCCGACTCCACTCAGTGGAAAGAGGGCTACCTAAAAACCCAGAAAGTTACAAGTTGAACTTCAGTTCTCCAAAGGTGTTTGAATAGAGTAGAAGGGATGGCTGTGAGATGGAGCAATACACAGGAGAAAGGGGGTTGCACAAAGGTTTTGGTTTCAGTTGCAAATTTTCAGGATTATTGATGTCCCCACTCCATGTATGGAGGCAGAGAATTGCCAGCAGCTGTACTTGATGGGCAAAGGGAGTAATGAATTCCTTATCACAGAGAGATGCGAGTTCTCGGATCTAATCTTCACTGATATTGGCACAGAATTTTCACAGCCTCTTCATCTACCCATATTGAAGTCATAGTTTTAAAATAATACAGAAAGATTTATTTTTATCAGAGGCTGTGAGCCTGGTTGTCAGCTCCAGTTAGCCCAGCAATGAACATCCAGAAAAGCTGGAGTTCAGAGCCAAACCTCAGCACTGATAACCGATGCAGGTGTGATAAACGCCAATCACTTGTTTTAAAATTTTAAAAGTTTAATAGTAAATAAGATGGTTATAAAAATAGAATTAGAGTAAAAAATTTAACAATTTTAGAGTTAGGACAATACGAGACAATGAAAACAAAGTTTCAGACGTCTGGGTGCCTCCCCGAGTGAAAAGCTTCGGAGAAGGACCCCTGTTAACAAAGGATTATCTCTTAAAAGCAATAGCCTGTTGAATATTCATACATTTCATACATAATGCATAAATTCCATTCAAACAAAGAATTGTCTCTGGTTAGTGTCACTTTTTTTCCTTTAATCTCTATGGCGTTCACAAGGCTGAGAGAGGCAGGAGGAGTCGGTCTCTTCTGATAAGGAAGTAGTAAATTCTTCTTTCTCTGAAAGATTTATGTTTTCTTGTGGTTGTTACATAAAAACTACATTTTAACTACAAAACTACATTTACCATACTATCAAACTATTAATACAACATTAACAATTAATACAACATAATACATATAGTAAATATCTTGCATAGAGCCATATAATATGCACTTTTCTCACAGGTGATTTCAAATTCCTCCTATGAGGCACAAAAAGGCACCATGCTGGAAATTTTGTGCTAAATAAACGTCACTTCAACAGCAGTGAGCATGAAACACGAGCCTGGCACTGCACACTCCTAATGTGTGTCAAGGTGTGTTAAAGGGCTCAGTGCAATGATTTTCTAAGGGTTGATATCAAGCATCAGGAAAAGAAAACATCTCTTCCCTTTATTTGTTTAAACACAGCTAGGATTGAAACACCCTGTGAGCGGATTTGAGGGGTTGAATTGTTTTCTGCTCAAATGTGTTGCAAAAGATTTGAAGAGGCTGTTGCATGAAAGGAATGGAGGTGGTCTTATTTTTTTTATTTTTTTTTCTTTAATTGAGAGTTAAAACTAAAAATTCTCATATACTCTCACTTCTGTTACCCATGTTTTTCTGAGTTTTTTATAGCCTTTTGAATTTTCATAAAATGGAGTCAGATCTTTTTAGTTGCTGTAGAATATTAGAAGCAGTTCTACCTTTTTCCCACATATGTAACATAAACAAATCCTTTGTTTTTCATTCTCTGTCCTTTGTTTGCATATTTCTAACCTGAAAACAATTGTAACTGACAGCTGGTTTAGCCACTTGGCTGAAAGGTGAAAAACCCCAGAAGCCAATCTTCTGCTAGACCCACAAATGTATAAAAAGTAAGAAATAAACAAAGAGGCTCTCTCTCTGCCCTGAGCTGGATCGGAGAAGGACCTTTGCCCTGCGAAACCTCTCTCTCCGTGTGACTGCTTTGCGTGTCACGGTAACACACTTCCCTTTAGAGGTCTGCTGGGCTTGGCTTATACCTCTACTTTGATATGCAAATGCACAGCTTGCTTTCCTGCAGGGGACACTGGCTGGGGGCCAAGGAACACAGAGGAGATGTCCTGCCAGAAGAACAGCCTGGCCACCTCAAACACTCCTTGCACAGCACCAGAGCCAAGCTTGTGCTTTGGCTTCAAAATAAAATACCTTTGCTAATAGTTTCTCCTTCCAATATAAATGTTTATGTATTTACCCTTCGAGTCATCTCTGCTGGCCAATGGCAGGAGCACAACAGTTGAGCTGTTCCTTTTGGGCCAGAGTGGTGCTAAATTCAGATTCCTCTTTGAAGATACTCTTTAAGCTGCCCTTCACTTAAATCATAGAATATGGGTTAAGGAACATTTAAACCATCCAGCTGCAGTCAACAGCCATATTTTTAGAAATGTGATAAACTTATTTCTACTGGACAGTTTTCTCATCACTTTTCTATCTGTCCCATATTGGGAGCATGGTACAAGGGAAAGCCCATTTTAGTTTTTGTGTCCCGGTCCCTTTAAGTTCCACTCCCTCACTTTCTTGTTTTTCTGCCTTTTCTTTCAACTGACATAATGGAGTACCTATAAAAAAAGATTAAATTGGACCATAAAGTTTTATTAATGCCTTACATCACTGATATCGCCTCTGTATTGATAGTTCCACTTCCATTATTGCTACTTAGGCATTTAGTTAGTAATTCATACAGTATGCTGTAAACTACAGTATTAGTGTTAACCATCTATATAAAATCCCTCGTTATGTAAAAACCCTTCCCAATATCATAATTGGAGTATAGTTATCCATTTTAACTGACTTGAATTAGATTATTATAGATTAATTTATAAAAAGTTACTTGTAAAGGACATTGAAGATCATGGAATATTAAGAGTGGAACTTCATTACAATAAAATGGACTTCAAGAACAATGGCACTGTCTGAGTTTTATATAAATCCATTAAAATCTTCTGGTAATATGAACAATAACTGTGTTATCTGGCAACTCAGTGATACTTAAGGATGGAAAGACAGAAGGTAAAAAAAGAAGTGTGCAGAATTAAAGGGAGAACTTGCACTTAAATCCTGGCTAAAGCAGCAGAGAGATTAATTGCTCTTTGCAGAGGAAATTTGGGTAAGAACATACGATATAACAGGCACCTCATATGGAAGAAGTGCATGGTAAACCATATTGCCCAGACCATGGAGGTTAAATATCAGAATCAGTTAAGATTAATATGAACTTTTGAGAAAGCTTTGATCCAAATGGAGTTGTTATTAAATCACAGTACAAAAGAACAGAATTTGGGCCACCTCCCCAAAAAGCCATTCATATTTTCTTCTCTCTGCTGTCACCATCTACGTTATTCCACTCAGCTCCTGAAATTACATGGTCTGGAGCCCAATTTGCTGACCTGGCCAAGAAAATGCTGAGTCCAGGCCTCACTTTGTTCCCAGTGCAAGGGAAGATGTTGAAGTTCCTGTAAACTGACTCTTCCCACACATCACCTCCACTTGCTAGTGGATCCCTCCTGGTGAACAGGGGATGCAGAACCTGTTTTTCTGCCCCAGCTCTGTACTTCATCCTTTATGTCCAAGGCATCCACTTTTGCCAAAGCCAAAAGATGAGCAGACACCTCTCTGCTCTATGCTGCTGAGGGATTTCCCCTCATGATGGGATTTTTCAGAAAATCATCTCTACTGCCTTTATATAGGCTTGGCACCATCAAACCCAGTGGGAGGATTTCACTGAGCCCTTGGAATTTGTGGCTGCATTTCTCTGCAATCAGTACAGGCTTTGGGGTGGGCAGAGTCACTTTTCCTCTGCAGTTTTGCCCTTTTCAGAAGGATTTCACTTTTCCTGACAGATAACATATACAATACCATTCTCTAAAATTTCCCAAGTCCATTTCTATGTGGTTGAATATTTGCCTGCCTTCCAAAGAAGGGGTCCTCCCCATATTTCAGATTTAATAGGCACAATATGCTGTAGGACAGTAATACCACATTTGTCACCTGGATATTTGCAGGGTCCCTGAGTGGCCAGGCTGCATTTCCTTTGGGATGCAGGAATTCCAGGAATCATTTCACTGAGTTAATCAACCAGCCCATCCAGCCTCTCTACCACCTGTTGGGTGAAGTTGATGGTCAGTAGGAAATTCCCTTCAGCACACACCTGCCCCAAATGGGCCAAGAGAAGCCTATCAAAGCTATCAACCCTCTGCACTGATTTCCCATATAATACAGACTCATGTCAGAGGTTCAGACTATGTCGCTGTTGGACATGAAAGAAAGACGAAAGACTCCAAGTATTTCAGAAGGCAAAGAGTATAGAAGGCTCTACTGTCTAATTCTTACCACCTTTTATAAGGTGTTCTGATACAGACTTAACATGATTGGTGAACAGGAACATCACCTCTCTAATCCCATTGGTGAAACTGGAGAAACAGCAAAACACCACGTGGAGAAAGATTGTTTTGGGAAAGGATAGTTGTTTTGCCAAGATTGTTTTGAGAAGAGGCTTTCTCAAGAACTTTTCCCTTGGGAAACAGCACTGCTAGCAGGCTAAAATCTCTTCAGACTTAGAAATGTCAGGCCCACAAGACTACACCTTTTATCTGACTTTGGATCACTGTGCACCAGGAAAAAAAAAAAAAAAAAAAAAAAAAAAAAAAAAAAAAAAAAAAAAAAAAGATTAATATGTAAAGGATGCCAAATAACCTTCCCTGGCACAGTGAGGTTTTCTAAGTGTATCCCTGTGGGACACAACTTCCTTGAGAGCTGCTTCAGGAGGAAAGCTCCAAAAGAGAAAATTAAAGACAGAAATCATCACTTTACGGTCATAGAACCAGACATGGTTCTTCAGTATTAACCTTCATACCCATACACCAAGGGGAACCCCTCCAAGTCAGACCTCAGGGCTGTCTGTATGGCTCTTGCTGCAGGAGAGACAAATCCTCCAGGATTTGGGGTGGTGGTTCCAGAGGTTAATGCACAGCTGGAACAGGACCAAACAGCACTAACAAGGGCAGTGAGGAGAAGGGACTGGGCTGGAAGAGCACTTGTCATCTCAGGCCACTCCAGAGCTGTAATTAACACTGGATGCTTTTCCAACACACATTTCCCTGCCCAACAGCTCCTCTCTCCTTCTGCTTTTGGCCAGGTTGACTAAAGGCACTTCCATTACATCCCACCTTTATTAAAGCTGTTTTAAGCCACACTTTCTTCTGTCTCTGACATACCTCAACCCCCAAAGTTTTGTTTTAATTAAACTAATATTACATCCTTTCCCAGCTCCCTCTTTGCTATTTCCCTTTTCTTCAACTATTCCAAACCCCCATATTTTTAAAAAACCTAAGTGCAGTAGAGAGACTAGAATCCAGCTCTCCCTGCCCATACTGTTTCTTCCAATCTCTCTCTGGCCATAAATTTTGTAGGAGAGCAATAGAATGCAAAACACATTAGCAGTAACACACCAAAATCCCTGTGCTACAGGATAAATAGGAAATGGAACAGCACATTTATAATTTTGGCCAGCAAAGTACCAGCACTATT
>JAKJHU010002681.1:0-29005 GCA_022316685.1 Progne subis subis | reverse complement strand
TATCACACTCCATCCTGACGGTTTTAGCTCTGCACACTGGGCAGCGTTGCTGGTTGCCTTTTCTGCCCTTCTCCTGGCTCTTCTGGGAATGACTCCACTTCTGTGGGCAGAGTTGCTGGAAGGGCTGTGAGCTGAGAGCAGCTCCATTCAGTGCTTGTGGTGCTTCTGAGGCCCTGCTCTCCAGCAGACATTCAGGAACATTCAAATTAAATAAGCCACAGATTATTGCAAATTTCTCAAAACCTGTAAGGCCTTGGATTTTCAGCATGTCTCTTTTCTATAGTTCTACTGCCTACACGCCTTAATCACCTTTTGTTCATTGCCTCATGCATCTGAATTACCTGTCTGGACAAATTGCTGAGGCAATTTTTTATAAAGAAATACATTTTTAATGTGAGAAGCGTTCTTTGGTTAATATTGTATAAAATTAAGCACTTGTGAGAACCCAATAATGCTAAAAAGCAGAGTACAGTACAACAACCAAACCTAAAAATATCTGGAGTTTCAATAACATTAAGTTTTACAATAACAGGGATTTTTTCCCCAATAAAGTATCTGCAAATGAGATCTGTGATTATACAGGATACCATCCATCAGAAATGCTTTTGAGGACGAAATTTACCTTCTGAGTAATTAATAAAATTATTATTCACTTCAAAAATTTCTTGCAGTTTTCTTTAAAATCTCTGCTCCTGGTTACTACCACCAAATGAAATACTGGATGAGGCTGATTCCACGGCTGCTCTAGCAAAGAAATTAATTTATACTTTATATCTGTGTACTGCAGTGAAATATGGTAACGTACAAAGGTGATCACAGGAATGCAATTAGGAAATAAAATCTTCCAGAGGAAAAAAGGACTCTAAAAGATAATTGGTTTTGTGAGTAGAACATATTACACATAAAGTACTCCCACTGCTATTCACACTTCTGTGTTTAAGGTCAAGTCATCTTTAATCTGATGTGACACATGGGTAACATGCAAATTCTCTAACGTAATGTTACAAGAATGCACATAAATATTTCAATATAAGTGAAAAGACAAACACAATTCATCTTGTCTAAACACACATTCTCTTTTCCCTGCATCATCCTCAGTAGTTAAGGACTATGATCTACAGTAGGCATTTCCAAGACTATAAATCTTGCAGCACTTGCCAATGAATCTCTGGCAATGACAGAGAAAAGAAGAAATCTAGCTCTTAAAAAATTCTCTGAGTGAAGCGCAAATTCTGCTTTCTTAAAAATCAAGAAAGCGCTGCAGAGATGTGCCTGGAAGAAACTCAGTAGGCCAGTATGGGAGTAAGAGGGGAAACTTGCACACCATTAATTGCAACAATTGAACTGGATTCCTATGTCAGGTCAAAGAACTCCATGGATCAGAACTATCTGACAAATCCTTCCTCTGCCACCTGGATCCTACTCTCCAGGACCAAGGGCAGGAGAAAGGCATGTGCTGACGTCTCCGGTAAGAAGGGTTTGTCCAGTCTTCATGATCATTAAAAAATAAATCTTTACACACTAAAGTATTTAAAATACTAAAAGATGTATGCAGATTTCCTAATATTTACTCTGGAGAAAGAACAGGAACTATGGAAAAATAATCACATAATCACAGAATGTTCAGGTTGGAAGAGATCTTCAACATCATCGAGTCCAACCCATGCCCTAACACCTCAACCAGATCATGGCATCGAGTGCCACATCCAGTCTTTGTTTAAACACATCCAGGGATGATGACTCCACCACCTCCCCGGGCAGACCATTCCAGTATTTTATCACTCCTTCCATGAAAACTTTTTCCTAATGTTCAACCTATATTTCCCTTGGCTCAGCTTAAGACTGTGTCCTCTCATTCTGTCAGAGCTGCCTGGAGAAAGAGACCAACCCCAGCTGAGCACAGCCACCCTTCAGGAAGTTGTAGAGAGCGATAAGGTCAGCTCTGAGTCTCTTTTTCTCCAGGCTGAACAACCCCAGCTCCCTCAGACATTCCTCGCAGGGTTTGTGTTCCAAGTCCTTCACCATCCTCGTTGCCTCCTCTGGACACGCTCAAGCGTCTCAACATCCTTCCTAAACTGAGGGGACAGAGCTGGATTTATGCTGGAGGTGTTGGAAAATGTTCTTGGCCCTCGATATTCTGGATATGGGTTTGCACCACTGAGAATCTGCAGATCTCTTTTCCCTCACAGTTTTCAGGTAAAAGAGGATAATGCATGGAACTGAGGAGGCACAAGTACGTGTTAACATAGATTATTTGCAGATATTTCCCAGGCAAACTCAGTAGCGGTGAAGACACGACCAATTATATTAGGTAGATGTCAACCTACTTAATATCTTGTGTTTTCCTATACCATCACTTCAGAGACAGGAAAAAGCAAAACAAAACTGTAAAATTAAATAAAGTGCAAGAATTCAACAGGACCCTGATTTAGTAAAATCATAGAGCAAAGATGCCATGCCCCACACGGGTCATATATTCTACTTAATTCAGAAATTTGGTACACCCAACAGAATGGAGTGACTTCCTTACACTCACCCATCACCAATGTTTGAACAAAATTAAGATTATTCAAATCACATGAAATTCTTTTTTTTTTTTTTTGTGCTTGATAGCATTATTTTAAAGAAAAATTATTTATCACAAACCTGTAATAAATTCACTCAAAAAAAAAAAAAAAAAAGCTTTTAAAAAATATATGCTTTTAAAAATATATCCTAGCAAGTAGGTGGTACGTTATGAATTCAGGGGCTGCAAATCCCTTGGTACAAGATTCCATCCCAGCAGGAGGGAACTCCACAAGACTCTGACAGTAACTAATGCTAATGTGAGGCGGGGGAGGACAAGATAAACTCCCATACTGCCTCCCCAACTTTTCTTTTATTTCTCTAAGAACTAATGTTACTGTCACCTTCTCTGCTCCTCAGAAATGAGCACAGGCTCCATCAGCTGCAGCTGATTAGCGCTCCAAAGATGGTTATTTCCCCTCTCTGTTTCAAAACAGAGGTTCTCTTTTAAACTGCACCTGATGGAAGAGTGATGGGTTATCAAAACCCCCCACTTCAGATGAAGCAGCAGCTGCTGAATGGATGACAATAGGTAAGAGAAAAGTACTTACATCTGGGGGCTCAAGTCAGGCATCTTAATAATTCAGTTGTAAGTAAAGTACATTATGGATGTAAGACTGCAATTACTGTTCAGTGATCCTCTATTATTTGTATCTTTGTGAACGCTGAGATGTGAATGTTGATATTCACATCATGGAACTCGTTACTGCTGACTGGTTGGCAAAGGTAAGTTCATATAAATAAATGAATCTCCAAGCAATTTCCAGTAGAAGAGGAAGTGGCATATTTATAGGAACTTGCTGGAGACTGGACAAAAACTCCCAGCTATAAAAGGGAATGAGTATCTTTTCTGGAAAGAATTTCCAAGGTGGGTAGTGGAGGGAAGAAATGATTTTTTTTTCCTTCTTCTTCTTCTTTTCTTTTTTTTCTTTTTTTTTTTTTTTTTTTTTTTTTTCTTTTTTTTTTTTTTTTTTTAGTTTATAAAAGAAAACACATAGTGAAGTTGTTGGCAATATTTGTTGGCAATATAAAGATGATTCTGACCATCATCTGAACTTGATGGTCAGAAGATTCCAAGTCTCATCGTGTATGTTCATCTTGTCATTTAAAATGTAATAAAGCTAAGATTAAGCATAAATTACAAACAATTCACCAGAAGTTTTCAATTTGTGCCTTCCTTCTCAAAAAATATTTCCTATAAATTATATATCCTATATAACTTTTCCTATACATTATATACCAGGTCTTTGGCAGAGGACAGCTACAGAGAAGGTACTTCAAATTCTCATGTTATACTGATATGAAAGTAATCTATTCCCTTTATTGCTTGCAATCCAAGCAAATCCCATCACCCCATGATCACTTTATTTCCACAAATAATCTGAAAAACCAGCAGTCAAAACATAGGAGCCACAGACAAATAAGAAAACAAACCAACAAACCAAACTAAATGTCAGTGTTTGAAAATATATGTGATAAAGAAAAAATATATCTAGTAACAAAATCAAGGCATTCGCTAAAAATCTATATTGAAGGGAGGGCATGGCTCCATATTGTTTAAAATGATCACTCTTCAATAATCAAAGTGTTGATAATTGTGCTGATTTGGGGTCAATGTGCTCCAGAATATTCTGTAACACATCCTGTAACCAGCGTCAGTCGGATCAGTAGAGTCATCTTTCTGCCTTCTAATGGTTGCTTTCCCTTTCCTCTTCAGATTTCATTTTTTTCAGCTCTTCCTTCTACTGTGCTTCTGTTTTTCTGGTTTGATTATGTTCATCAGAGCTATAAATAAATAAACAAAGCACAATAGTCACTGATTGCTATATTATATGCTACAATTCTAAGATACAGAATATCTGAGACAGAAAAAAAAGTCTGATGTCCAGGATAGCACTTGTTCTATTTCTGGAGTAACCATCAATAGAAAAAAATCACATTGGAATAACAAAAGCCCCCCCCTTTTTTTTTTTTTTTCCCCTTTCTTTTTTTTTTTTTCCCAATTATGGCAAAGAAAGAAACATTCAAACTCTTCATAATAAAAAGTTTTCTTAAACTCATGGTTTTCTATAACATTGTTGAAGACATTCTGACTAAATGTTCCAAGGAGTGCTTATAGTTCTAGAGAAAGCACACAGAGACCAGAAAAAAGGAGCACACAATAAACCCCACAAGTTTCTTGGCATTTTCACCTCCTCTTTTCTCTTAACTATGGAAAAAAAGAAAACTGCTCTCTTTGGCTGCTCAGCCTTTGGGTCAACATCCTGCAGGAAAGATGGCTGAAATTTTAAAATATTCCTCTGGTTTCATGATGTCCTGGATATTTTTAACTGGAGTGATCACTGCTGTTCAGTTTCTCTAGCCTGACATCCAGACCTTGCTCAGCCTTTAACTGTGATCCAGCAAGTTGGGATCCTTTCCCAGGGGAGACACAACTCTCCAGAGGAGGGATGTACCTAAAATTTGACATTGCTTCTCTTTATATCATCACTTTTCGTAATATATCCAGAAGAGCAGGGGCAGAGAAGAATTTTATGGCTCCATCCAACTGAAAAAAGGAGGAACCAAACACAACTCTGTAAAATATACTTTAAAAGAGATAGCAAGGCAAATTCTAGAACACAAAAAAGTTTTAAATGGATGAGTTCTCATGGGGGCCTAAGCTGTCCATCTGTAACTGCAATCCTTCTCCCAAACCTTTCTTTTTACAAGGGTACTCAGCGCTGGATAAACTGCTGGAAAGCTCAGGAAAGCTTCAGAAACTCAGGAACAACCAAAGCAGCATGATGGTGATGGCATTTTCAGCGCCAGCCATGCACACCAATGATAATGTCTGAGTACAAGGAAATTCTATCTAAATGTGAAACCATATCTACTAGATCAAAAATACTGTCAAGAACAATGTTTTCACAAGTTCATAGTGAGCAAAAGTCCTGAAAGCAGACCCTAATTTCAGTTTTGCATTTAAGCAAACTTCTAAACTGTTAATACGCACAGCAGGCATTTTTGAAAACCCCATAATTTAAATACTCGGTTTTCTTTTTGTTTTGTTCCTTGCAAATGTTCCACATTCAGTCTTTCATTTTGTTTCAGGGCTTTCTCTCTGGATTTTCTGACTTTTCAAATAGAGACTCTGCTCATAACATCTCAGAAGTTAACTTGGATTCGGATCAAAATGACAAAAAAATTAGGAAGCCCGAAAGGGAAAAGAAACTCTTAAACAAAACAAAACAAAACAAATTAATAGCCTGTTTGCAGCAGTATTAAAAATGGAATTCCTTGGCCTCTGCTGGTGTTGTTTGGATATGTCACAGGCTGTTACATCAGTCATGTTCTGTTATGTTAACATGTTGAGATGAATCACAGCAAGGCCACAGCAGCCAAGAAATGTCAGACACCAATACCTTGACACAAAGTGAGAACCAGCCCTTATGCGTGCTCAGGCCTTTGATTCACCAGCAGACATTCCACAAAAACACACAGCCCAAGTTCCATGCACTTACTGGAGAGAGAAAACGAAGTCTTTCTTCCCATCAGATGGGTTCTGCTTTAATTAAAAGAAACCAAAATACCATAAGGCCTCACTTTCTCAAATCATCACCTTCCCATTTTAAAGATGGATATATTTATTCACCCTCTTTTCATGAAAAAGCAAGAGACCAAAGTCTGTAAGAAAGAATGATGGAAAGTGACAGAGAAAACACAAGCATGTCTTGTTTCTGGGATGTGACACAGAGGTTGTTACCTCCAACCAGATAACAGAATAAAAACAGCGTGGAATTCTCTTATTGCTGATGAATTATCAGGAACTGAAAAGTCAGAGAAGAAACTATTATTTGGAGTGACGTACTCAAATATAAGTAAAAATGCACCTGTAATTATAATACCAAGTCAGGTCACTGATGGAGCTTTAATTTAGAAATATAGGTTTAAAAAAAAAAAAAAACAAACAACAAAACACCACAAACAAGAGGTTGTGAATAAATTCAGTGACTACTGTTATCTTTCATTACCTAGCAACCCTGCTGAACATGATGGTTCCTGATATTACAACAGTCCTTTGTGCTGTACTGACACCTCTTCCAATTTCAATAACATCTGACAGAAAGTCTCTTCTGAATAAGTTTATCAGATTATTTAAATCCGTGGTCAAACCATCTCTTCATTTTCCCTGTTACAGTATTAATACATTGATCCGTATTTTTACTGTTGTTTTGGTTTATGTTTTTGTTTGTTTGTTTTTGTTTGGGTTTTTGTTTTTGTTTGTTTGTTTGGGTTTTTTGTTTTTGTTTGTTTGGGTTTTTTTTTGTTTGGGTGTTGGTTTTTTTTTCTTTTTTTTTTTTTCTTTAGGGTTTTTGTTTGTTTTTTTGTTTTGTTTTGCTTTTTTAGTTTTTTTCCTAGTAGCCCTGAAGCTGTTTCTCTCTATCCAATTCAAACATGCAGCCATGTCCTTTTCTAGCACATCTTACAGGGAACAGACCAGTGAGGAGTCCATCGAAAAAGAAATGGTACAATAGCAAATACATGCACGCCTTAAATTATTCCACTGCAAGTGTTAACCTCCCACTGCATTTACATTTGGAAAGTTAGTCCTCCTGAACTCACTCCAAGCATTATAAAGGCTCAGAGGGCTGGATTTAATAAAAACAACTTGGTCCGAGTAGCTTAAATTTATACAAGTACAAAGGGAAGTCATTAGAGATGCAGTTCAAATAAAAGCCATGCACTTATGCATTTCAATTCTGCCCCTTTTTCTACTTTAGCAGAAGTACATGAGAAGAAGCAAAAAAGAAGATCAAAAGCTATGGAAGTTTTGCAAGAAGCCAAGTTAGTTCATAAGACCATATAACAAAGTAATGTTATTTTCTAAGTCAATGTGGCCTTAAGTGCCTTAAATACGCCTCGAGCTTGCTGGAGGCGAACAACTCCTGCAGACCATCCCACTTCTTGTCTACTTTTTGTTCATTCATTAGGAAAAGTTTTCTGCCTCGTGTCTTACCTACCTCAGTCTTCCTCCTGCTCTGGGAGCACTTTATCTACTTTGAGATCACCCCTGCCAAGTGTGCCCTGACTCAGCCTCTCCCCTGGTCCCTGCCCGCGCTCACAAACACCTGCACACGCACCTTCCCTGCACAGAGACGGGCTCCCTTTCATCTTCCCCCCAAAACATGGTTGTTGTGGTGTCCTTTGCCTGTAGGTTTGCTATGCTTAACAGGATTACCAGCTGTCACTAAATTCGTGCGCTGTTCATAAATCGAACTGAATTCTTTGGACAGCTGTTCATCTGGGCATAAACGCATTAATTCTAATAGCTACATTAGTTTTACAAGTTTATTTGTTTGGTTGTGATTTTTTTTTAGCTTTCACTCAGTGTAATTACTTCTGACACTCTCCCATCAAATAACTTTTTTTGTTGAGAGTTTTTGTGCTTCTGTTTGTTTTAAGCCAAACCAGTACAACTTTTTTCATAGCAGATGCTGCAACACGATGGACAGGCTGTCTCAAACAGATGGACTTGCTCTAAATCCAGCATCCAAAAAAACCATCCCATCAAAGATGAAGAGCAGCTCTCCCGGGAGAAGCAGTCAATACTCAGCACACCTTCCCCAGTGTTGACTCAGCAGATCTCCTGGGCAAATTCCAAACAAGAAACTGTGGATATGCCAATAAGAAAGGAAAACTGAGGCAGTGTTTCAACCAAAATACAGCTCGTCATCATGCACACGCTGTCCATGTTGTGGGGTATTGATGTGGTAACACAGCATGGAGACAGAGGTAGGGTAACGTGGGAAGGAGGGAGCAGGAGAGGGTTGGAATCACAAGTCAGAGAATGGCTCAGAGAGGATCACGGAGCCAGAGAGACTTTTCTCTGTCTGCTGTACCTATAAATCCACAGCCAGCAAGACATGGCAATCTATATTCCGTGCACAGAGGGCTTCCTTTGTGCTGAGGGAAATGGGGCAGATTTCAATTCTATTGACTCACCAGCACTTGAGTGAGCTTCTGGAGCAGTTTCCTTTCTCCTCTTCCTGAGGGCTGCCGCTTTCATGGCTCACCAGACCAAGAATGACTACCTGGTATCATCCCTGGCAGACAGCACAACTAACGACTGACCACAGCAGGGCTACAGCACCTCCCTGTTCTGTCTGAAAAGTCACTAATATTGGATTCCTTGAGACTCTAGCAACTTGACCATAAAGCATCCACGTGTTTCTTCATTTCTCTGGATTGATGGGCGCCCCGAACCTCTCCCAATCTCATGCACTCTAACAGAAGCGTCTGAAATAAATTGCTGAGTACTTAAGTGCAGCTAACTTTTCTTTTATTATTTTTCCCCCCCTATAAAATATACTACAAGTACAAAAAGTAGGAAAAAATATCATTATTAAGTTAATTCAGACGTTATCATCAACCTGCCTCTGGATGTCAGTATTCTGTGAGAGTTGAAAACATTTTAGGGGGGAAAAAGGTGAAAAAAAAAAAAAAAAAAAAAATCCAGAAGACTGAAAAGACCCACCGATTTTCTGCATTTAAGAAGTGGAACATTCTAAACTCTCAGATTAAAAACTATTTGTTACATTCTTCCTTCTAGTTCCACTTCCAGAAAGGTTCTGTTGAGAAGGTGGGTATCTGAAAAGAGCTCTGCAAATTGCTTGCATAAAGCCAAGCAAACAGCTGCACTTGTAAAAACATTCCTCAGGAATTTCACAGACATTATCTGAAAGAGATGGCACAGAAAAGAGCAAGTGGGTTTTCCATTATTCCAATGCATTTACCGTGTTCTGATGGACTGCTGTGATAAGGAAAGGAGGCACAAATCAATTTGGATTTTACATTCCATTTAATTGCATATACATCAGAGTATGTCGGGGCTTTGTGTGCAATCTGTGAGCTGTCATCAGCACAGTAAAGCTGCTTGTATCACTTGCACCACCACAACCAATTTTATATATCTTTACATCTGGGAATCAGAAGAGAATTCTTGGTTGAAGATTGCTAGGCTCAAATCAAGATCCACTAAAGCCTTTATTCCTAATCTGCCAGAATGAAATGGCTTAAAGCAGGCAGGATTTTTTTTCCCATATAACTTCTCTCCTTAATGCAGAGATGAAGTAAATATACTGCATCAGAGCAGAATAAATTTTACAGTACTCCAGGCTTGCCTGCCACTCTAGCTATGCTTTGTTTTACTCTCCAGGAAGCAAAGAAAAGCAGAATCTCTCGTTTTTCCAGCGAGGGATCTGGCAGCCATCTGCACAGCTCCAGAGCACAACGTGACTCATCCGTGAGAGGTACATAATTCAGGAGATGTTCCAGGCTTGTTCCATTCTCTGGTGGAAGAGGTGAAAAGCTGTGTCAGCAGCAGGGGCTGCTGGGTGGATTGAGCTCTCTGGAAAGGGATATTTTCCAGGGATGTGGGTCCAAGGAGCGCCAGGGGACTGCAGTCCAGCAGGGATCAGCTCCAGGGAGTGTCAGGTTGCTTAAAGAATTGCCATCTTTTGCTGTAAGCTGTTCCCAGAGCACTCCTTGCCATCTCTGTGTTTGAGCTGTAAGTGTCCTTGGGAAGTTTTTGGGTGTTTTATGGTGCTTGTGGAGTCAAGATTCTTCGCTAAACACTGCCGATCACTAAAAATTTAAAACAAAACTTCAGAGGTTAGTGGAAAGAATCATGCTGTCTGTTCCTAGACACTCTTTTAGGCTTCTCAACAGGATGAAAACAGAGTGGAGTGACTGTGCTCCAAAAGTTTAGGTTATTCATACATGGCAAAAGATGTAGCTAATTCAAAAGAGCCACAGAAGGGAATTCTGGAAAGCTTCCACCTGAAGCATGAGAGAGGTAGGGACAGGGAATATTGTCTAAGATAACTGCTGATGCTTCCAGAAGTAGCTTTAGCCTTTAGCAACCCACAACGACTCCCAGGACTGCAGCAGAGGTGAGGTAGCTGTAATTATTGTGCTGTTGTCAGCCCATAGTCTCATAATTCCTATTTTAAACCGACATTTCACGTTCCAGCTACTGAGAACATCATTTTCTTACTCTCATCCGCTCACAAATCATCTACAGCAGAAGAACCTTCCCTCAAATCCCACCATGGCAATACTCTCAAATATCCCTGGGTGACTGATTTTGTCAAGTCTAATCATCTTGGATAAGGCAGCTGAGATTTCAATTTGCTCAGGCGTGAGCTCTCACCACTCCAGAACACTATTTATAAGGGCATTGTGTTGACTGCAAAGGCTTGGTGATTAAATCACCTTTTTCAAGACAATTTCCAGCTTTGCCAGGGAGACTGCCTAATCAGTGACCCATATAATTACTTTTCCATGTAGATTGAATTTGAGAACTGTTCATTAATGCTCCAAACATATGGATATCAGTGTTTAAATACCCACAATCGTAAATATTGCCAGGAGCAAAATTTCCCAGTAGGTTTTGGTTGGATATAGTGACCCAAAATATTCACATATACCAAGACATTATAAGGTAGAAGACTCCTCTGGAAGAGAGAGGAAAAATTGGTGGGGTTTGTTATAGGGTTTGATTTCTGCTGGGACTTGGGGTGATGACAAATAAGCAACACCCAAATGCTCGCTCTGATCACTGGAATGGTGGTTGTTCTTGCTTCAAGGTTTTCCAAGGAAAAGAAAATTTTGCTACTTACAGAAAGTAGAATGCTAAAATGATTCTGGAACAAAAATATACAGACATAAGAATGCCAATGACAAATGGTTGGTTTGTTGGGGGTTTTTTGTTTGTTTTGGTTTTGGGTTTTTTTTGTTTTGTTTTGGTTTGGTTTGGTTTTTTTCCTCCTTGGACAGATGACTTAAATTTCAGCTCCCTTTGCTGAGCCCTGGAGACAGAATGGTCAATGTGAGAGGCCAAAGTGACAGGCCACAGCACCCTGCCTTTCATTCTAGGTCACTGCTTCTGAAAAGCCAAACACAACCTTATGCCGATAGGAAATAACATAAAAATGGTAAAAGCTTTATGAGAGATGTGTCTCATTTTAGGTATTTTTGTCCTAATTTAGAATCTCAGTAAAAGAAAGAGCAACTATACAAAACAACTGTAAACTTCTCAGCACTGCTAAAACACCTGATGTTTACATTTGTCCATTTTCATCACCCAAATAGCTCATTCACCCCTGGGGCCAGTATTCATTTTTATCTGCACCTAAATAAGATTTTAATTTGAGAAATAAAAGCTTCTACCTTGGGCTGCTCATGCTGTGCAAGATCATCAACTGCTAATCATTTTTTTAAATGCAATGGGGGCCTCACTCCATGTATTCCTCAGTACTCAGTCTTTTTCAAGAGAGACCATTTGCACATTTGATGTGGTCTCCAGATTAAATGATGGCACTTCCAGCACTCCAAATGTTCTAATATTCCTCACAGGAATTGAAACCAAGCACAAAGAAAGCAGGTTCCCAAGGGATAAAAACACATTAACTCAGGTCACAAAAAACAGTGGAAAAAGGAGTGTGTAGCCAAGCTGATGAACTGCACCTTCAAGCTCTCCACACGAGCTCAGGGACACCATCAGAACATGCTGAAAAACCCCAAGCGCCTGCCTGACACGGGCTGAAGCTTGAGAAGCTTCAGCAGAACCATTATTTAAGCTTATTGGCTTGGTCTTCCAGCTTTTATGTGTACAAAGTAATAATACAATGCCATCAAGTGCACTTCTAATACGCCTTGCAATTATGGTACCAAGCACTAATTATGCTGCTATTGCTCATTTTTCTAATGAGAATTTCACCTTTTTTTTTTTTTTTTTTTTTTTTTTTTTTTTTTTTTTTTCTTTTCTTTTCTTTTCTTTTTTTTTTTTTCCTTAGTTCATGGGAATAGGAAACCTCACAGAAAACAGTGGTTGTAAATTTTAATTGCTGAGCCTTAATCACAAAAAATAAAGAGAGGGAATTAGTCAAATACAGAGGAGCAAAAAAAACCAAAAAACCACCAAACAAAAAACAAAAACTTATATCTGCACAGTTTGCCATAATGACACCTGAGACTGTCAAGAGTGGCAGTTGAGACTGCAGGATGAAATTTTGAAAAATGTGTACACTCTTTAACTTGAGCTAAACTGAACAAATTTTCTGTGCTCTCAATTCTCAGTGCTGAAGTCTTTGCAGCAGCTGGTAAGAGATTAATCTTCCCCTGCTCAACCAGGTGAAAACTTTAATGGTGAAAGCTCTCACTCCTTTAATGTAATGGATAATATAGAATAATCAGAATCAGCCCCATAAAGAATCAGTCCCAAATATAAAACATGGGTTTTACCAGATAGTATTGGCAAAATTTGACATGCAAAATGGGAAGTAACTGAGATATTTTGGTAGTCATAAAAGAAAGCATATTTATATAAGAAATCGTTCCATTTGCCAGCATTAATTCATTTGATAACACTTTTTAAAAAAAAAACAACACTTTTTTTTTTCTACTTTTAATTTAATGAGCTGCTTTCTGTGGACACCAAAACCTGAATTTAATTGTAGTTACAGAAATGTGGTTCTGCACCCACATTATATTCTGGATTATACCAAAATTCATTTTAGAACAATGCACAATATTAAGCAATATTTTTAAGCCCTAACATTAACAAGAGTAACTTAATTATATTTTTCCACATCTTCTAAAAATGCCAGAGAAATTTTAATTTAAAGTGCATTTCCTGCAAACTGTCAATTTACTTTTCTCACAAGGTTGTCTTTTAGGAGAAATCTCCTTGGCACAGTCGAGAATTTCCTGTTACCAAGGAATTCTTTAATTTGGACCAGATTGCAAACTTCAAGAGGAAAAAAAACAAAACAAAACAAAAACAACAAAAATCCAACAACACCAGAAACCAAGGAAGAAACTCCATGGTACAGCTAAGGAGGAACCAATAAAACAGAGCCAAAAAGGTATAGAAGTCAAGCATTACAGAGATTACTGAAGTTCCTCGGAGAGAGAAGTTCTCCAGATGTTTGCACCGAAGGCAGTGCAGATGTTTTAGATGTATTTAGACATATTTTCTGCTCCTTCACGAAGAGCAATCCAGCTATTCCCCATCTCCCAGGAGTGCTGCTCCATGAGCAGAGCTCCCAGCTCAGGATAACAACGTCACTGCCTGCACTCCCCGAGGCTTCCTTCCCCCTCCCCGCACGGAACATCACCTTCAGAATTTCCAACCATTTACTGACTCATCAAACCTCCTGTCAAGCCTCATAAGTCTCACTAGAAGCAAACTGCTTCCTTAGTACTCATTCAACTTTTATTGCATCAACTGGGTGGTTTGGGGTTTTTATCCCCCCCTTTTCTTTAATGGCTTGGATTTGAAGACACAGAAATTTTTGCTATTGTAGCAGACTTTATTTTGCTAATACATTTTATAGGTAAGGTGTGATTAACAGCTGGAACATTTCTACATAAAACTGCTAAAAATTTGCAAACTAATATTGGTATTATAACCACGATATTCAGGGCAAAAACACTTTAAGGAATTGTTTTAGTTAATTGCCTCATAAAATGCCTTGGGTTTTTTGTATGGTTTTTTTTTTTTGTTTGTTTGTTTGGTTTTTTTTAAGATTCTTAAACTGTAAAAGAAAGATAAAAATGCATCTAAATGCTTTTCACTATTAAAATCATAAAGAGGTATGTTGGTTTTATTAGTAGAATCATAGAATGGGTTGGAAGGGACCTTAAAATTCATCCCATTCCACCCCCAGCCATGGGCAGGGACACCTCCCACTGTCCCAGGTTGCTCCAAGCCCCAATGTCCAACCTGGCCTTGGGCACCTCCAGAGATCCAGGGGCAGCCACAGCTGCCCTGGGCACCCTGTGCCAGGGCCTCACCATCCAGTGAAGTTTAGCCCCTTTCAAAGATTAAAAAATATGAAATTTTCATTAAATTTCTTTTTATTTTTCTCCCAGTAATAAATAAAAGAGATATTTACTACTTCCATGTCCTGCGAAACATTCTAGACATGAAAAACAAATACAAGAATGAAAGCCTGAGAGGTCAGAGATGAGATAACAGCACTTGGTGAAGCTTGAGCTGCAAATCTTTATTGGCTGTGAGGGTTTCTCCTGTGTATCTGGAATGCTTGACTCTTCCTTACTGTATTTTCTATACATATACTCAATACAACTTCTACAGTCACTGAGGCTGCAGTCTTGTGTCCCTTGCAGACACTGCAATCTATTATATAGAGTCTTTTGTAACGCTTAACGTTTACTCGTGAGACAAACCCTTGATGTGAGCTGGTAGACAACCCCAAAATGAAATCTATTTCCAGCTGCTCATATGAGGGAAGAATCGGGATCCAGATGCACTAAAGTGCAGCTGAAGTTTGCTAGCCAAAATGATCAAAGATTTCTTTTTATTCATTCCTGGATAACTTTCCTGATATTTCTAACCCAGCTCAGCTCAGCACTTTTTTTTTTCTTTTTTTTTTTTTTTAACTTTAACCCATAAGAATTCTGTCTAATAATAAAAAATACATTGTTACCTCAAGCTTTTATTTAGCTTTCTGCTTCTTTGTTGCACAAATTTAAGCGTAAGCCAAAAGCTTAGTTTCAAAGTTGTTGGTCCCATAATTCTACATAACAGCATGACAGAAATCACCCAAAGATCAGAAGAAAGCCTCAAAAGAACAGACCTGAAGGAACAGAGGTTCCCATCCTGGCAGTATTTTACATTACAAGACAGGACATTAATAATGTGCCACAGGTGAAGGGGAGGAGGAGAATTCAGGTCGGAGCGTCAATAACATAATTTCCACACCAGATTAGGCAACCTCAGCCACCTTCAGCTGGGCTTCTTCAGCCAGGAGTGGTCAAGGATTTCAGTTCTTAAAAACAGTGAAATCCCCTGCAAACACTGCTCTTTCCTCCTCTGCGTGGGGCATCACAGATGAAAGGGTAAAGGAATTCTTATGGATAACCAGGATGTCGTCAAAATACCAAGTTGGATCAAATGTTTCCCCTTCTCTTTTCTCTCAAAGCCAACACAATTTTGAATTAAGGCCTTTGCATCTAAAGATATGTTTCCATGTACAGCAAGTTATTAGAATAATACAATCTTCCCCGCCCTTCATCTTTCAAGGGATCCAGAGAAATTCTGAAAACCTCTTGGAACGTCATTGGTGTAAAACAGGCCACAAAGGGGCACCTACCACACATGGAAACTGATTCCACTACATGTCAGGGTGTGACACATTTCTTTTTAACTGAGAGGGACAAGACTTTGAGAACTGGGTTTAGTTTTGTCACTCTTGTATAGAATATAAACAAGATATTCTGCATATTCCTGTATAGAATGCCAGCTCCCTTCAGGGACCATTCCTGAGCCTGTGGCAACCACACCCCCCAAAAAACCTGCCAAAACTATCATTCCAATCTTCCTTTGGTTGTGCTGCAGCTCTCTCACCTGGAGGACAGGAACAACACTAACTAATTCACTATATAAATCCCATACTACCAAATTACCTCATCAAAATCCCCAAATCAAATCAAAGTCATCTCATGGCTAATAATTTGTGTATTACTGCTTATAGCCTGATAATTAAAGCCTGCAGGGTCAGAATGGGAAAAGTTCTATCTCCCTTCTCTGCAGAAAACATGGGAGTTTTAGCATCTACTAATTTCCAGGTATTTATACTGCATTTACAAAAAGGAAAAAAAAAAAAGAAACCACAATGAACAAACAACAAAAACCCTCAAAACCCCCACGCAATAAGGACATGGGTTCCAACAGACCACAGTCAAATTTCAAACTCTATGAATCTCAGCACAATCTCTACCTACTTTAATTCGAAATGATTTTATTGGGTCAGTGGAATTCCAGAAATTTACATCAACTGTGAAATGGCTGGGGGACAAAACTGGGGAAGAGCTGTGAAGACCTTCAGGCCAGGAGCTGGATTTTGATGATCCTTGTGGGTCCCTTCCAGCTCAGGATATTCTATAAGCGAGCAGACACAGCAAGCCAAGCACGTTACACGGCCTCACTGCATTTTGACAGGCAAGACTTGAAATTCAGCTATTTTATCATTCTTACCCTCTACTGGGGTAAAACAGTGCGATGGATCACGCTAGAAATTGTCGGACTAAAAAAAAAATCTAAACTGGAATAAACCCTTTCCATCACCTTTTATTCTAACATGGCGCAGAGAGGATCAACACAAGGTGGAATGCTGGATATAAAAAGTGGGACGTATGTAAAACAGTTCTTCCATCAAAATAAGCAAGCACTGTTGTTTTGCTGAACAACTCCAGCAGTCATGGTGGCTTTTCCTGTTATCTGATGCCATAGCAACAATAATCCATTTTAAAACTCGTAGTAAGGTAATATATTATCATGACAGCTGTGTTAGACTGCCTCTCCTTTGCTCTTGACTTTACACAACAATGTTAAGATGTTTTTTAACCAAGTTTTCAAGTCAAAAATAACATGGTGTCAAAATATTTTCTCCCAACCAATCAGCACTATTGAAAAACATCACTGAGCTTTGCATTTCCATGACAACTCGTCTCAAATGTTACAAAGCTGCACCAAATTTCTTTACAAAGAAGGGTTCTTACAAGAAAAATTGATTCATGTAACCTACTATACCTTAAAAACCTACAGATGTTTTGCATGTTCACGGTGATGTTCAGGTTTTCCAGATTTACATTTCTGGTAGGAACTTTTCATAAATGGCAGGTGTAACTTCTCTGTTTTAAAATAAATAAATGTAGATTCAGCTATGAATTGTTGATTACAAAACAGATGCAAAAATTACAAACACAAGAATGTGAAAATTGAGGAATTTTTTCCACCAAACAGAGCAGGGGCAATTTTGGCCTGAACGGACAACTATACAATAAAATTTGAAAACAAACAAACAAACCTTCAATAATTTCCCCTGGGGAATCACCATCAAGAGATGAGAAACTCAAAATCCTTGCTTCTTCTAAAGATAGCTCATCTTGTGATCCCACTGATTTGTGTTTAAGGAAAATAATCCCTTTTATATACTGGCAGAGATGTCTTATCAAACACAATCTGCTATGGGATTAACAATTTATTATCAAATCTAAAATCACTCAGATTAGTGGCACAGTGTGATTAGTGTGACACAGTGTGGAATAAACATCACAAAGTATTATAAACCTACAAGTAAATTTCATTTGTAGTGGATTTTCAGATAACCAATTACAATTTACAATCCATTTACAATGGATTACTGTGTACTTTAAGGAGGTTTTTTATTAACATTTGGATAGGGGGAAAAATATTGTCTTTCCAGAAGTATTTCACCTACCCTGTTATTGCAAACTCATAAAGCACAGAGTAAAATGGTAATGACAATGCTTAAATTAGGAATCCTTTGACAATCAACTCAAACTTCTAATAGAGCAGTACTATTCCTTTTCCAGTAACTCTGCATGGTCAGGAACTGTGGGAAGTGCAAAAGGAATCAGAAAAACTTGCACAGAATGAAGTGGAAAGTCAAGAATTTAGAATAATGATTAACTTCTATGTGGTTATAGAATATTCTTCCAACTCACCTTTCCACAGATGTGACTTTCTTTTGATTAAAAAAGAAGAATTTTGATGACAAATGGGTTCAAAGTTAGACACAATCTCAGTTTTAATTGGTTGACATAACCCAATCTGGTACTTCATTACAATATGGAGATCAAATCAAAAATAGATGTCAAAGAGTTGTTACATATTTGATTCTTTATTAATAGACTTTATTATATCTGTCATTTTTGTGACCTCCACTATAAACATTAAAGAAGAGTATTTTTCATTACTAAAATAGAATGAGAAAACTCTGAATTTGTGAGCTTCATCCAGAGGTTCATTTCATGAGTGGTATTGCTTTGAGTACAGCAATCAATCTTTCAGAGAGTGCCTCTAGAAAGTGATGGTTACATTTCACTCTGGCTGGAGAGGAAACTCTGGGCAAGATTGCTAAAAACCCTGCTAACGATCCCGAATGATTTCTGTGTAAATCATTAAATGAAGAGAGATTCCCAAACCCTCACGTTTTCAAGTGATTTGTCTGCCTGCCTGACAAGCTCCAGTGAAAGACAATTCTATGGCACAGAACAAGATTCCATGGAGCCTGCTGGTGATCAATCTAAATAAAGTATGAAATGTAAAATGCTTCTCTGCATTGATTTCACTGCATCTGGCAATAATCGTTCCAGCCTCCTTGATTGACTCTTAAAATTACAGCCCACATTTTTCAGAGTGACACATCCATGCCATCACACGAGTCCTGGCACAAAGCGCTTGTTATAAAGCATCCTTCACAAAGCGACGTTAAGCCCTCATAAAAAATGACCAGGTAAGACACATTCAGGTTCTGTCTGGGTGACAGAAAATAGCAACCACCCCCACAGAGAATGAGGAATTCTGAGGAAATGGCATTGTTTTCCAGGGATAAAAGGAAGAATGTGCTATTGTTCCTTGGTCTGGCATTAACTGGACTGCTGAACTGCCCTCTCTGACCAGATGAGCACCAGGTACTCGCTCTTGGCAAAACTCTTGTAAGGTTATTAAGAAATGGCATTAATGCCGTTCTATTTAAGACTTATGGTCCACGAGGAGTTCATCATTTAACAAGTGATTAACACCAAATCAGCGAGCTAGCTCACTATAACCAGATGTGCTCCGCAGATGGAAGAAACGAGTAAAAGAAACTGCAGCCCACTTTTTCACGCAAGAACAGCATCCTAAAATAGTGACATTTAATACTCCCAAAGCTGAAAGTATTGCAGTGGCAACGATTTGTAAGTTTTGCCTTTTTTCCTGACTCTTGCCCAAGTCCAAGGCTTTTCATTGCTGAGATACAAAAGCAATCACGTCCACTCATCCACGAGAAATCAGCCAAGAATCAACAGTAACCTGCCAGGAGGATTTCCTGCGTCACTCCCATAGTATGACACTGTTTCCATTTTGGGGTTTAAAAGGATAGACTATAGCTTTAAGAAAAATATTTTATGGAATCACATTAGTTTGGGATTAAAAACCAAAAAATAATTAAAAAAAATAATAATAAAAAAACCCATAAAAAAAAAAAAAAAAAAAAAAAGCTTTTAATTCCAAAAGTCTACCACAAATTAAAAAATAAACCCTAAAATTAATTAAATTAATTTTCTCCTAATACCTGATTTTTTTTTTTTGTTTGTTTGTTTGTTTGTTTGGGTGTGGGGTTTGTTTTTTTGGTTTTGGTTGTGGGGTTTTTTTGGTTGTTTTTTTTTTGTTTGTTTGTTTGTTTGTTTGTTTTGGGGTTTTTTTTGTTTTTTTTGTTTTGTTTTGTTTTGTTTTGTGGTTTTTTTTTTGAATAAAGGTGAAGTTTTCCCAACGTACATGTTTCAATCCTTTAATTTATTTTACCAGGTTAAAAATTGAAACAACACTTAAATTAAACCTCCTATGGCAACATGGCACCTACTCCTTGCCCCTGCTGCCAAGTACAAATGTGCTGTTAGGTTTATTAATGTCACCTGAAGCAAAATGTTGGCCTCACTGCCTCCAGCAAGTGGGCATGCCAAATCCACAAGAGTAATAATTATTTTAATGTATTCTCTTGTTTGGATCTCCATTTCAGCAACTGCTTCCTCTCAAAATGTAATAGAAAAATTTAAACTCCCATACTAGCTGAATATTATAAAAATAAATAAAATTAATTTAAAAAGGACCAATTCCTACAGTTCTTTCTCAACCTTTTCAGCAAGGTAGAGAAGCAAACAATAAACTTTGTTAAGCCACTTTTAAAAGCAGGTCATTAAAATGCTCCATTCCTCAAATGACTGAGCCCCCTTGCCAAGCCACTAAGACAAATTAAAGAGGAAGGTGCACCTTTTATAGGAGACACTTTAATATATTCTCATGTTTGCCCTACATAAGACTTTTACCACCTTCTCAAAATTACTCTTTGGGAGAGAGCAGGAGCAGAAGGAAGGGCTGGGTTTTGGTTTTTGTTTGTTTTCTTTCTCCTCCACAAACAGCCCTGCAAACTTTTTTCATCAGTTTGGGCAGACAGTCTGGTCTGTACCCACCACTGTCTGGGATTATGTTTCTCATATAATAACTAATTGACAGATTTACCACTAGGCATATAAAATATAATGCCAGATGCCCCCTTAAAAAAAAAAAAAAAAAAAAAAAAATTATCCAGGGTTGCACTGGCTGCTGCCTGCTGTCCAGGTTTTTGCAAAAAGCTTGAAAGGAGCACCCACCCCAGAGCCTGCCCAATGCCAGCACCTCAGAGCTGCCTCTGGAACCTTTGGAGCACAGATGGAATTCTGCAGAGACATGGAAGCACACATGGAATAAGCCGAAATGAGCTTAATGCAGAAACAAATGTTTGGCAGTGCAAGATAATGACTGTGTAGCTTTTTGTGCAAATTAAGCACTTCTCAGGGTTGATTAGGGCTGCATTTGCAGAGAATTCATAAAGACATTCATGAATAAAAATCACTTGCTGGACTTTGGTCTAGTCTAATCACTGTCTCTCTGGAGAAACAACAGCTGAGGCAGGGAAACTTCTGCAATATCATATGTTAAGTGTCTTCAACGTTTTAAACTCAGAATAGTCTTAATCACATGTGCAGAATCAGACCCACACTAAAGTCACTCCTTTTCTGCCTTTCTCAGGCCTTCAAACACAGCCAAGCAATTGAGAGAAAACAGCTCCAATTAGAACAATTTTTACAGGTGAGTTATGAATCTCTGAAACCAGGAGTTTATAATCACAAAAACAGACACAACTGCGACACAGCTCCACGAAGATAAATCGGTCTTTTCACTCATATTCTACAAATCAGAAATTCAGAATGCAGATCTCAGCACTCACTAGTAAGTCAGCAAAGCTGATCAACAGTAGGAACAATATTTTGGCAGTAAATCACATTTGGCAAAGGTAATGCCCTGTATTGATTTCCTTAAGGTTTTTTTTAAGGTTGTATTTTGGGGATTCTCCCACAGCTCATATCCAAAATAAACACGTGGAAACCTGGTGAATATCCCAGGCTCCTACACACTCTGCCCTACTCCAAAATCCAGGGCTCTGCTGAACAGACAGGGATGACACCAGGGATGGGATATATAAAGCAATGAATGTAAGGGGAAGAAAAACAATGAGGCTTGAAAGGCAGAAGGTTTTTGTTCATGGGTTTATGTCACTAGTTACCACGCAGCCTAGTGTAACCCCATCTCTTCATTAAAAACCACAATTTTTTTTGTGCATGTCAAAAGTTTTGCTTTAAAATGAAGGAAATAGAAAAAATGCAAGGATAGTTCTGGCTTATTTTCGTTTTTTACTGTGTAAATTTGCCAATGGTTTTCTTTTAAAACAAACGGTGGGAAAAAAAAAATCCCTGAGAAATTGAATTTCTGACTTGAAAACTCTTTCCTAGAACAGTGAGAATGGCACTTTCTAGATAACACTTCTTCCCAGTACACACATTTAAAGTGCCTTGTGTTTCTGAGTGAAAGCTGTTTATCTCTTCAGTACAATCAGTAAACAAACACATGCACATGTTCATTTAGAGCATTTTAATAATGCTCTGTGTTTACTGAACTCAGAAAGGGTCATCTGGGTTCAAGCTCGACTTCTCTTCCCTCTAGCCTTGAAAAATGAGGGAAAAGCTATTTGTTTTCTCTTACTAAATGTTCAAGAAATTATTACTGGAAAAAATACGTCTCAGCCTCTATAAAAAGAAAATGCAGAGTGAAATAAGTTTCTTTCCTCAGCAGGATTGTTTATTGCCTCTGATACAAACCTGATCACAGGGTGGGGCTACCTGTGCTCACCTTCCTCAAGTGCACTTCTAGCTACAGCTTCTATGGATGAGAAACTGAGATTTCTCCTGAGGAAATATGTCACTTCCAAAAGACCTGATGCCACTGGGGGAAATGATGCACCAGAAGAAACATTTTCTACTTTTAACACCGCTGTTCCTCCAGCGTAAAGGGACAGCACGCACGGGCTGAGGGGATAAGGGAACAAAGGCGGAAACTCAGCTCATCTTCTCTCCATCTACCTGCAACCCTGGTGGCTAAACCGAGAACAGAAGAGACTAATGGCATTAAAAATACCCCTCCAGCTCTCCCAGGAGCTTTGTACCCGCAGGGTGGGATTCCAGGAATGACAAAATGTTTGCCCTTGAAGCGCACACTCACACCTGCCTCTCCAGGGCACTGCAGGGGGAGGTAAATGAGCAAATAAAGGGCAGGGGGGATCTGTGGGGACATTAATCTTAATAATGTGGGCTCGTGCAATCTTCCCACAGCTGGGCAGGGCTGGGAGATTCCTTTTGCTCCCTCTTCAGAGGCCCCTGCACAAGCACAGAATTGGCCGTCGTAGCTCTCAGAATTTATCAGAAATGAGGAATTTGGACAAGGGGTTGCATCTCCCTGCCCCAAGCCGCTGTAGATTCATGCTCTGGAGAAAGGAGGAAGATATTTCCGTAGGATCATGGACTACCCAATTACAGGACTGATTTAAGCAGAAAATTAATGCACAAAATAGATAAAGATAAATTAAGCAGAGTATCATGTAGAGTCCTTGTGTAATTACAAGTTCAGATAGCAAGAATTGATATGAAGTCCCTAGTTACACAGTATTTTCATACTGGATTTTTCAATAGTAAACCAACTTAATAGGTTCTGTTAAAAAAAGAAAAAAAAAAAAAGGAAAAAGTCTTTTGTTTATATTTTTCTTAGTAATATTCAGACCTTTGAATGAGATTCTAGTATTTGGGATGTGCTTGTAAGAACACTTACACAACGTTAATTATGTTTGAATGATTCTACCTTCATAAATGACTGGAAAAGAGAGTCATAAACGGAAATGCTCATCATGCTTTACTGAAGGAATTGAAGTTTGCCATCCCAATAATCAACTTCAATCACAAAGTTTGTGATCTAACAGCTGCCTATTCATTGTAAAGGAATATTTATCCTCTTTTACTTTGCTGTAATGTGTTCCAGGTGCAGACTATTTTATGGAGATGGAGAGATGTGGAAAAGCAAGGCCTGTAGCCAACAAAATCTTAATAGGTCAGGTTAATACAAAATGTTATGGTACGTTCATGTCTCTAAACACCTAAAGTTTTTTTTTTTTAATGTTATTAAAATATCTGCCCAAAAATACGCTTTTAAGTTTCATACAGTCTGACAAACAGAAAAAAACAGTATTGCTGATAATAACCTTTAATTCCAGAGGGAATTTCAAACCACACAAAAGAAACTAAGTCTTTAATAGTTATTTGTTAATAGTTATGCCTAGACTTGTAAAGGATTTTAATGGCAGGATTTACTATAAGCTCTTTCTGCTACATAGGCATCTCCAAAAAATTTATCCAGGGTTCTTGGCCCAGTCTCTTGTAACTGAAAATTTTATAAAACTGTTTTTGAAATACAACTGGAAATTGTCAAATGTAACTGCGAACAGGCCCTCATTTCTCTAAAAAAATGGGATTGCTCCAGTGTGTGGTATCCTTTATACTCCAGAGGTGATTTTTTTCAATACAGCATCAAAGTTTCCATGTGTGTGAAGGACAGAGTAAGAGGATAATAAAAAAGTAAATCCTCTGTCATTGAGGTGTTGACTTTACTTGAACTAACTTTTCTTCGGTTTTGTTTTATTTTTTTTAATTTTTGCCAAGTTTTTCCTCCAGTGGATTAAAGAAATCAAATAAAATTTATGGAGGAAAGCAAAAGAAAGCATGGAGCAATTAGAGTTTTCTGGAAATCAGATATTCACTTCCCCCCCCCATTCTTCTACGGCTTTGCTGTGCAGGATACATAAGGCTCTTGAAATATAATCCACATAAACTGATAAGAATTGGTAAGTTCCATTCTGACGTTCAATACTAAATTATAAATAAAACTCTGAGGCAGATGCAACTCCTCTTCTCTGAATGTAAAGTGGGATAGATAAACATTGGTAAATGTTATGTATTTCAAAACACACAGAGTTTAATCAAATTAAAGCTCTGTTTCACATTCTTTGGCTTTTATTCCAAGGAAATGTTCCTATTCTAACTAGCTGTATATTTAATATACAACACTGCAAAATATCATCTTACTTCTGTTATTTGCCTGAAGGAAATTAATTTCAAATATGAAACTTTTGCACAATATTTACTGTTCAAGTATTGCAGCTTTTATTAAATGGGGCCAGACAGGATGCCAAGGGATTTAAGGAGAGAATTAATAACAACCATCGCTAATTTAGGCTTATGCACTACTTTATTGCAAAAGCAAGAATGGGGATAGGAAACCAGGGATAATCCAATTGATACTAAACATTTTGAACCTATTAACTGCATTTGAACAAAACATTTTTTAAAAGGCTACATAACTAAAATAATCCATCAGAGATAGCATAGAAAATTAATCCTTTCCTTTTCATTTTGTGTAAATTTGCAATAACAGCGTACAACTCACCCTCCTGTCCTTCACATGATCTACGCTGATTTAGTGAGATCACAAAAGAAAGGACAACTGTAATTCACAGAAACTCAAACCCCCGATTTCAATTAACAAATCTCACAAAGTAAGAACGCTGAAACAAAGGCAGGGCCATGGGATAATTCAGGCTGAGAGGGACCTGAGGAAATCATCCGGTCCAACCTCGTGCTCAAAGCAGAGCCGTGGTCACATCCAGCTGCTCAGAGCTTCATCCAGTCCTGGTTTGAAACCTCCAAGAAAGGAGATGCCACAATCTCTCCAGGTCACTGCTCCTCCATCAGGAGAGTTTTCTGTACAATTCCTTAGGCTTTCGGGGTGCATAGGCTAGCTCAGCACCCCGGCGTCTCCACAGGATTGGGGAACTGTGCTCCCATGGAAAAGCCTTAGGACACACGGAACCTGTAGGAGCGGAGGCACGCTCCTTGAACCTATGGAATGCACGAGGACCAGGACAAAGGATTCCAGGAGACCTTTTTCTCTTGGGTAAATCCACATGTTTATTGTGAACGGGTCTATGAGGGAAGAAAAGGCCCTGAGCACTTCTGTGCACGGGGTTTTCTGCAGGGGGTGTAACAGGGGTTGATATAAACAATTAACAAATGGGAGATAACTGGGGAGGAGGAGAGGGGAGGATGGTATAATTTGGGAAACCAATAGGGTTACTCTGTGGGAGGGATTGGGCTTCAAAGGATACATAACAGACATAGAACTTTCTGGATAAAAAGGATAGGTTTTACAGTAACTGACAGGGAGTTTAGGCAGGGTTTAGATGATGGACAAGGAAAGTGCTGGAATAAAGGGTGTGGAATAACACTATAGGGAACAAAAGGCAGTATACAAAATCTGGGGTAAACCATTAACACATGAAATATAGGGGAAGCAAGAATAAAAAATTCCAGCAGAATACAACAGGTTTCATTAAATCCAGTCAGAGATACAAGGATGGTAATACAGAAATTCAGAGTTCTGAAATTCTAAATTTCTGAAATAAAACACAATTCATTTATGCAATTAGGGTAAGGAATTAGTTCAGTTTCATTTCCCAATTTAATGCAGTCATCTGCTACTACAAATTTAATTCAACATGTACATTCTGAATTCAATACAAACTCTATTGGCTCTATACAATGACCATTTTGACTTATTCTTGTGGGATTGTCTGTAATATTTAAAAATGCAGCGTCTAACTGATTTGCAAATAATTAGTTAATTCATCTTCAGATCACTCAGAATCACCTACCATACCATACTCAAATATCTCAAACAAAACCCCTTAAAAGTGGTGATTCCTAACTCACTATGCAAGCAAAGAATAGAGGAATTAAAATTTCCCCCTTTTATTCTGTACAAGGCTTTTCTTGGGATTAAAACATGGTTAAATTTGTTCACCCAACCCTCTACAGCGGAGCCACTGCCACCAAAAGTTTTCAGTGTGAATTCTTCAAGATGGAAATCTATCACAGGGAGTGTCAGGGAATCTTCACAGCAAATGGAGCTGCAGCTCTTTTAAAGCAGCACATAGGCACTGCTTAATTAGTATTAATACTAATTGTGCATCTGTTCTCTGCTATTTATAATAGCAAATATATAGCATAATATAATGCCAAAAATGCACAAAAGAAATGCAAATATCCTTGCATTAAATAAAGTAATGATGACTGTAATCACACGTCTGTACAATATTAAATAGACCATTGAGGTAACTTTCTGTTAAAATTCTTTATGGAAAAGATAAATCTCATGTATTTAAACCCAGAACTGTGAGTTTTATGAGAAACCAACTACAAACAGGTGAAAATGAACTGTATTAATTTTTAATGGTTCAGATTATCATTAGCTGGAATTATGTTTGAAGCATTAATGAAGGTATAAAAAACATTCCAAGCTAAGGAAGTGCTTAGAAAGTTTAGCTCCTCTGAGTTTATTTTACCAAAGTCTGCAAAACTTCCACCTGTCACAGCCTTGACACAAAATTTAAGGCCTCCAATCTGTAAAATCTTAATTCCTACACTGGTTCAAAGAATCTGGTTTTATTTTGTGAAAGGCAAGTTTCTCCCATCTTGTATAAAACACCTATTCATATTTGAAATGCTTCGAAAAATCCCGAGCTCTCCAATGAAAATTGTCAGATGTCCAGTCAAAAGAACAACTTCAGATTTTCTAAATTTGTGTTGTCATTGTTCCCCAAAGCTTCTCCAAATCCTTTGGTGCTCACTGTGGTTTCTATCTAGGCTCTCCCTAACCTGCTCCACAGATCCACAGCACAAGAACATTATTTTTATAACTCCATTCTCTCACCAATTTCAAGGCCCCACTGACTTTTCTGCCACGGCAATAAATACAAACTTATCTTCCCTACAAGTCTTTCAGAATAAGAATAATTCCCTAACAGTAAGAAGACCAGTGAAACTGGGAATATTGAGGAGGATAAAATTATCCTCACCTTGCTGCTCCAAGGAGAGGCCAAGTTACAGGAGAAATATCACTTTTTACACAAAGGGATCACTGACCTTTTAAAAGATCTGCACATTCTCTCATTTTTCCTTACTCTTGATTAAATGGCAAGAAGGAAATTTAATAAGAAAAAAAAAAAATCATATTAATGCATGAAAGCTCATAAAAATGCAGTGAAAGCAGGTAATCCCCCGCTATAATGTAGGGAGAAAAGCCAGACTCAAACCAAACAAATAAATACCCAGAACTAAACAGACCAGATTCAACCCAGCAACTGATAGTTCCAAATAATACAAAAAATTTAAGAAGTAAAATTATAAAAAGTTAGGCAGCCCTGTGATCACCATCACAGGGACTGCAGGGTCCCTTTTTGTAGTCATTTTGTGATCCTCAGACCAAGAATTTTCCCACATGTATATGTAGTTCCCCAAGCTAAGAAATTCTGCAGGTATTCCCACAATTAAAGATACCATCACTGAAATGACCAACAGCAATTATAAACATTTTCTCCTACATTGTCCTCATTCCACAGCCTCACTTTGGGTTTCCAGCTTTTTTTTTTTTTTTTTTTCCTAATGAGACTGCAAACAATTCAGTTGAAACTGATCTGTTCTTCCAGCATCCTCAAACCAAAGTGTTTGCTTCTGTTTTCTTAAGAAAAAAATTCAAAACTCCAGGACGATCAGCCAATTTCCATTAAAAATGTCATTTTGATCAGTGTTTAGTTTCCTTCCAAAAGTTTCAGTGACAAATTTTAAGCAAGTTAAAACAAACTGAGAACGCAAATGAAGTCATTCAGTGAAGACTGGTAGGGTTTTTTGGTTGTTTTTTTTTTTTTCTTTGAAACTTTCTATAAATAACCTGTGTCGGTTTTGACCATATCAGCACTAACAACCACATAACAAATTTGTGCTTCTACAGAAAACACAAAATACCAGTCCTTTGCTTTTCCTGATTAAAATGTTTCAGGCAGCAGTCTTTACAAGCATAAACTTTCTCTGATGATCTTCCAGTCTGCCACCATGTACAGATGGCAAGTTATAATGGGGGGATCATATACTAATTTGAGACATTTCCAGCTCAGATCATGAATCAAAGTGCTGGCACTCTATAATGAGAGATCGATAGTGTTTTTGTAGAAAGACCCTATAGAATTCTATAAATAATGAGTGTTTAGTGGGATGTGCAGGCAGCAGAGAACAAATTACATTTTCTCCAGAGGGGTCTTTAAAACCACACCTCAAATGTGATAAATGTAGTGTGATGGAAAAGACTACAAATGTTAAAATGCTGTGCAGCATAATGTGCTCAGAAATTAGACTCTGGTGCATTTACTTTCTTCTGTTTAATGGTTAAGCAATCATTTCATCAAGACCTTTTCTCTTGCTACAACAGCAGCGGGTCATAGCCAGCATTTCTCAAGGTTTTACAGATGGCAGCAAAACAAAATAATGCCTTTGTTCCCAGAGGATCGGGGTATTTAACATACTTGTAGTTTGTTGTAATGCACTGCATGTG
>JAKJHU010002680.1:0-29106 GCA_022316685.1 Progne subis subis | reverse complement strand
GAGAAAATCATGGCAATGTTCATGAGATTTGATTCTCCTCAGGAGACAGTCCGTTCACTGAGGTTCATTATGCAAACTCAAAGAGTTTTAACGTTTAACGTTTAACATTTAACATAAACATGTTAACATTTTAACATTTGCATCTCTTGAAATTTATTGTTCCAGTCAGGTCTTGATCACTAGCATATCTGACTAAAAACCATGGACTGAATTTTGGCTTTTTTCAGCAGTATCATGGAAGAAATAATAACTAATTAATAACATCGTGCTTCCTAATGAGTCCTCCAAACTCCGTTAGCAAGTCTATGAATAGAGAAATTAGGGATGTTAAAAGCTAATCATCAAACTTCTGGTAAAGACTACTTTGATAATTGACATCTTAAGGACAATGCCAGCAGAGTGTTCTGTGAGACAGGCTTCTCCAGAAACATGGTCAGCCACAAACAGTATCAAGTTCCTGCACTGGAGCTCATTGATACTAGTGTTTGAAGGTTTTCAGGGCAAGACAAAAGGAAGTGCATTTAACTCAGCGTTGACTGTGCTTTCTTTCACTTGTTTTGCCTAGGTAAATTTAACCTCCCCACTGCCTCATCACACCAGCCTGCTTACATAACCACATGATCAGTTTGTGTAGTACAGTGGTTGTCCAAGCAAGAGAATTTTTTTATTGCTCCTACCTGAATTTTGTGAACCAGCTAAAGGCTGGGGATGCTGTATAAATCACAACATGGTGTCAGAAAGTTCTAGGTTAATGTTTTCCTTTAAGAAAAGTAATATATAATCATTTATGTAATAAAACAAATGTTTTGCTTTCCACTACTTTCAAAATGTATAGAAAGTACAAAAATCTTATTCCTGTTTACAACTTTGTACATCATTACACTTATTTTGAAAAACACATTTTGGAAATGTTCAAATTAAACTCTTAAAGGTCACTCCTAAAACAAGGTACTCAAACCATAGAGATAGCGTAGTCCATGCCATCCTTCGAGTGTGTAGCATCAATGTATTTCTACCATGTGTATGTGCAGGTGTAGTAGGCCCTCCACATCACTGTGTGCCTCTGCACTTCAGCTCTGTTCTAACACTCAGACATCCAGCAACCCCAGCATCCAGACATTGTTGGAAAAATATGAATGTTTCTCAGCTTTTGGGGGAGGGAATTAAATAAGAGGTAAAAAAACCTGGATGGTATAATACAGCAAACACAGACAGACTCTTATTCTTGATAAATATTGAACTTACACTCCACCTTTTGAACATATTTAGACACATATGAGATAGCTCAATAACTTCGAAAAGCTGCAGTTAAGTTCTGTTATAAAAAACCAGACTTCATATCTAGTCCTTGGAGTTGTTTTTGATATTGTTAGAAAATTATGCAATTGATAATTGATAATTAATAGTCCAAGAGGAATAGTAAGGAACCCAAAAAATATATGCCAAAATATTTCCATCAAGTAACAGCTAGTTCTATCAACATAATCAACATAATATGCCGTAATAAATGACATAATATTATTATAATTAAAATTAGATATTAAATAGGTGACTGTCTCTACTTAAAGAATGCAGCTTTTCAGTGGTCCCACAGAATAATGGGATTAAAGGTTCTTTATTTTGTGAAAACTGCAATGTCCCATCCTGCCTGCAGGAAAACACACCTCCACTCTTCATGTGGATGAAATACTTGAGTGACTTTGCAAAACACAAATATTTAAGTGCAGCTTCTTAAAAAGCAAGCATAACTGTCATAGCCTATATTGGACTCTGAGTTTTCTCTGTCCTAGTGAGGCTTCCCTGTGTAATTCCTTTTTTTTTTTTTTTTTTTTTGTGATAGGGCAGTTTGTCCTGATACTTCAAAGGTAAACCCCTTCCCCCTTCCCCTTTCCCCTTCCCCCTTCCCTTCTCCCCCTTCCCCCTTCCCCCTTCCACTTGCTCCTCTATCACTGCACGCTGCATATGTGAGGTGGAGCTGCCTTTTATCTTCAGAGATAATCACAATAGGAGGTCAATGGAAATCAAAAAACTGCAGTCACAAGGGCAGTAAGGCACTCACAAAATCAGAACCTGGATCCAAAACTAGTTGGATGGCCAGTTTCATTCCAGACAGTCCATTACAGGTCATACCTACTCCAATGCTGCTCATACTGTCCACCGACATTCAACAAGAAGCCATGTATTTCTGCCCAAGAAATTTCCTCCGCAGGGATTGCCTTTAAAGAGGGAGGGAAAAGTCAGTCTCCTAAAGAAAAAAACTTCTATTGTTGATTGTTTCTATATGGGGAAATGGGAATTGGACTACCACCTCATTTCATATCAGCATAATTTTTCTGAGATTTGAGGGAAAAAAAAAAAAAAAAAGAAAAAGAAAAGAAAAAAAAAAAGAAAAAAAAAAAGAAAAAAATGTTCATAACTGTTTGTTTTCTCTATGTGAATTCCTTCAGGTGGGGTTTGTTAATTCTCTCCCTGCCCATTCAGCTGCCAGTATAAGTATCTAAAACATTACATTTTTAGGCTTCCTTCCTATAGTTTATTGTTCTTTATTTTGTATTGCTGGTATAAGACAGAGGATTAAGGTACTTTTGGCAACCAGTAACATATATTATGCTTGTTTTGAATGCACATACAAACCAGAGAATTGTTTGATTCAAAATAATGGTTAATGAGAAAAAGTACACCTTAGCTCCAAAGTGTTTGCAGTCTGAGACAACAGACATCGTACATGACAATTTAATAAAAATTTTAGCGTAAATTGTTTGATTCAATCAAATTAGACTCCAAAGACAATTTAGGCTCTGAAGACTTAAACAAGCAACTAAAGGGCAGCTGCTGAGAGCCAGATGGGCAGATGAATTCATCCGTGTGTAAACAAACATGGAAAACTTGAAGGTCTTCAAGGCAAAGTTTGGGTCCAACACCTCTTTTAGGTTTTAAGCTATTGCCTGACTTCAGGATGTGATTGAAAGTGAACTCCAGTTAAAAAATTAAAAAAGCCCAAGCTAAATATAACTGGTTACTTTGCCTTTGATTTCAGCTTTCCTACTTAGCTATGCTTCTTTCTGTTAAATGAAAATGACTGGTTTTATAATAGGAAAACAGGGAAAAGGGTGATTTCCAGCTGTTGATCTGATTTCTTGTTAACTGAGTTTTGCCTGTAAGACACTCACAGAAACTTGATTGAGGTATAGTTTTAAAGAACTAGCTCAAAAGAAAAAAAAAAAAATGCTAATAATGAAAATACTGAATTGTGTGTGTCTAAGGTGTTCAGGCAGATTCTTTAGAATGAGCTATCTGGAGCAACACCAAGTAGAAAAGTACTGAAAAAACTATAAAGACTGGTTCCAGTAGTTCTACCTGAAGTTCTGCAGAGCAGATGAGGGGCATGAATATTACACATTTTTGTTATTAGTTTTCACTAATTGTGCAGGAAAATATTTGATTCACATATCCCTGTATTTTCCAATCAGCTAAGCTATGTGTTATGCTCTTGCAAAATATCTTTTCTGCTTACTGACTAGAACAAAGCAGGCATTATCTTTTTGCCACAGCACAAAATGAAATTCTATATAATCCCCACATTATGGCTCCTGTTCCCTCTAGTTTAATCTACAACACAGGGATTTTGTTATACAACAAGAAACACATTTTAAGAATTGTCACATTTTGTAATCTCTTTTTGTGTTTGGAGCGTCACAAGCATTGTGTCTCTAGTTCAAACCAACTACAGCCTGGAAAATGAAATATAAGCTAAAAATACCATAAACGCAGGAATTTTTTATCCTTAATCTTGTGTAAGGTTTTTACGTTCTGCAGTGAAGTTATCTGAACCCGAAGGAGACTGTGACTGCAAATTGAGGAGTTTTGCAGCAATTTGTAGCTCCTCTCATCCATCCTGTCTGTACTTATGAGCCCTGTTCATGGAAAGATCTTTGCAAGATGACCTTGCTCCACCCAGGGATCTACCAAAAAGCCTGCAGAAGCTTTCATGACTGGATGGTTCTATATTGAAGGAAAGGATAGTGGGTGGGTGCCACCAAGGAGGATGAGGACAAGAATGTCTCAATAGATAAAGTTGACTGTTTAAAATATTGGCAATCTAGGCTGTAGTTTCTCTCTTGCTGTTAGTTTCTGGGGAAGTCCTGGGCATATCTCTTACTCTGTGGTGAAGGTGGTTGACCACATAATGGGGAGAACAGCCCCGTGGAGAATGACAGCAAGGATATTTGCAAAAAAAGGAAGGAAGGAAGGATGTGAGATAAGACTATCCCATACCAGATAACAGGGTTTCCAGGGAGAGTTGACATGACCAATGCTGTGCGTCTATGCAGATTCACCAGGAAAACTAGACAGCTCCTGAATTCAGCTCCTCAGGACTTCCATGAGCTTCTGGAAAACCAGGACCTGGCACAACATGCTTTGTTGTTAGTAATCCATACCAATGTGGCAGTGGCATGTATGCAAAATGGAAGAATCATCTCTTCCTCTGCTTTCAATTATGAAAATTCTGTAATTTACACAGGCTGTATGTCAGGGTTGAATAGAGACATAGCAAATTTGCAAATATGTATTAATAAATAACCATGCTGCCAAAATAATTTGTATTTGTAACACATCTAATGCTCTTAAGCATTGCTGTGGGTGAATCTGAAAGACTGAAGTAGTATTTTTATGCCAATGCGCTATAAAATATCTTAGCAAAATAAGCAAGTCCCTCTGCAGTGGGTGTTTGTTTTCCTTGATACAATTTAGAAGATCCTCATGTGACAATCTTTTGTGTTGTATTTGTAAAATTATCTCTATGAGAATAGCACTATTATAATACTTTACACTCTGAAGTTGCTTGAGCAGCAGACAGCCACTAATACGATGGAACATTTAAACAGTTTAGAGAGTAACTTTCATGTACAGTACTTTAAAGAACTGCTACAAGCCATGTTTGCGGTGCTTTTGGAAAAGCAGGCTAATACTGTGGGAACAACTCCTTACCAGTGAGCTTCCTGTCACTGAGAGATCATGTTGCATTTCCAGCAAATCCAGGTGGGAACATTTTCAAGGAAATTTTGAATACTTCTTTTGCCCAGAAACAGCTTAGCTATTTTTAGGGATATTTTCCATTGGCCTGAAGCACATTTCAGTTGCTGTAGCTTGATGGAGAGTGGCATATTGTATGTTATGTTGAATTGAGAAAATGACTATGTTGCATCGTGTCTGCATTTGGCACTGAAGGATGCTGAGATGTTCATATTTCCTCATACTTGTGCCAATTTGTATGCAACACAGATATACCATAAATAAAATGTAGGGTATTGGAACCCTCAATGTCCTTATTTAACCTTGTGACACCTTGATGGCATTTGACTTATTTGTGGGAGACTGGAATCAGTCCCAGGGTGCCCCAGTCAAAGGGTTTATGGTGCTTAAAAATAAGGCACTTTTGGTGCTGTGCAAAGACCTGATATAGTGATGTATACTTTTTAAAATTATAAATGTGAGGAATGTACCCTACAGTCCTTATGGGATTCAGACTGTCAGGAGAAACAAGTTGTCCAGTGGGGAGATACAATTCCAAGTTGTTATGGTTTGATACTGGCCAAACACCAGGCACCCATGGAAGTCTTTTATTCACCCTCTTCTGGATAATTAGGCAGCGGAGAGGCAAAAAATTGACAAAGTACTCATGAGTTGAGATAAGGACTGGGAGAAAAACACAGGGCAAACCAGATATTTTTAATTTAAAGGTATAAGGTAAATTTATACCTTATATATATATGAGGTTAATGAGAAGTACAATAAGCCTTTAAAACAACTTTTTGTCCCCCAGCTCCTCCCTCCTTCCCACTGACAGTGCAGGGAGACAGGTGTGGGGGTTCTGGTCATTTCATCAATCAAGGTCTTCCGTTTGCTCAGGGAGAGGAGTATTTCCTCTGCTATGCCATGGGGTCCCTCCCACAGGCTAATAGTCCTCCCAAAACTGTTGTGGCATGGCTCACTCATCCATGGGGTGTAGTCTTTTAAGGATAGGCCTCTCTAGTTTGGAAGTAAGGGCCTTTTCTCTCTATTTCTGGAAGAAGGTGCTCTCTTTCTCTCTCTATTCAGGTCTTCCACTGGATCACAGCTTTCATTGGTATCTACTCACTCCGGCATGAGCACTTTTCCTGTGGGCTGTGTGCGGATCTCTACATCCCCTGTGGACTTCATGCATTAGAGGGGGACAGTTTGTTTCACCATAGTGCTCACCAGAGCTTGCAGAAGAATCTCAGCTCTGATGTTTGGAGCATTTCCTTCCCCTCCTTCTCCACTGACCTTGGTGCCACCATGTTGTTCTCCCTTATGTGTCCTCACTTCCTTCTCTTGGACTAGAAGAAAAACTATTGCCTGTTTGTACTGCTGCCAATAATTTCCACTAATTCAGAGATTATTTCAAGATCCCACAGTGCCAAGAGGTTGATTTCATCTAAGTTCCACGAGTCATTTGCCATGTTTTTGCTGCCAGCCAGGTGGCCCTGCCACCGCCCCTGCCCTTCTGCCCGTGGCACGGCTGTGCCGTGGCTGCAGGCTGTGCCAAAGTGGTGGCGGCAGTGGTGCATTGCTGCAGGCTGTGCTGGTTTGGCCCCAGTGGCAGAGCCTTGCCACCCCTCGGAGAAAAATTGCCCATGTACTGTTTTGATTTTCTTCTTAAATGTGTCATCACAGAGGCACTACCAACCTGTCTAATCGGGCCAGCAGCATGTCCATCTTCAGAGCCATCAGAGATTGGCTCTGTCAGACATTGTAGGAGCTTCTAGCAGCTTCTCACAGAAGCTACCTACACCTGTGGCCCTCCCCAACCGCTACCAAAAAACCAAGCTATGCAAAATCAAGACACAAATTTGGGAGGTGCCTTTGCTCTGAAGAGCACCACAACTGTGTGGGGATATCTGCATGCATTTCCCTTCAATTCACATCACACATTGCTGGGATTCAGTTTCTTCTATTCATCTTGAGACTATATGGGCAGTTGAGCTGCATGGCTAGGGCAAAATGGTTTCCAGGGAATCAGCTGCAAAATTTCTTCTTGCTATTTTCCTTCTCAAATCTTGTATCAAATTTGGGGAGAAAAATAAAATTCTTAGGCACTCTGTTTTAAACTACGTAACTAGTACAATTAGTGTAACTGTAAGTCAGCTTTATATCAATGACTGAAATGTGGACAATTAAACAATTTTCTTTGGAGACACAGAAATTGCAGTGATTATCCAGATTGAAATTGTAGTGATTTTCCAGATCGGGTGTGTGAGGAAGAGGCCTTTGCACTCACTAGTAGTCTATCTTGCACTGCTTGATGCAAACAACCAGGCTGAATTTGCACAGGGATTACATTACTGTTAACCCTCACAACTGACAGTGATGGAGTAACAGGGGCCTCACAAGCTAATTTTGTAACTCAGCCACTAGAAACAGGAGATTTTAATTTTTAAATCTGCAATTATATTCAACCTTTTGGTATGTACATCTTTATTCCCTTAGAAAATGCCACAGTTCTTATATAAAAATCTGAGCAATAACCAAGAAAATATTTTCTTATCTAAATTGGAAATATCAGCCACAGTCTGCTTGACGAGCTGCATGGCACATTGAAGTCACTCCTGATTTATTTATTTTAGGATATCTGTCCCTATCACAATTGTTTTCTTTAGGCCTATGACAACTAGTTGAGGATAGACTTTGGTTTTATACATTACTTATCAAAGTAATCAAAGATTTTCAAAAATTCTTCTAAACTATTTTTCAAGTGAATGAGTTCATTTAGGCTGCTGAATGATGTAATTTTAGAAACAGTTTTTTAATGTGGCCCTGTCCACAGAAAGTTCCGTGAATCCAGAATATGATTTGAGTGAGGATGAAATGTCAGTGAACTGGTATTTAATCCTGTAGTTTCTGCTGGTGGTGAACCAAGTAGCACCTCATTAGGAGTCATCCTTTCCACAATGGACTGAAGCTGCAATAAGTATTCTGTGCCCTCACACTGTTCCTATCACTGGCTGACGAGTAATCTGATGCTGTACACACCTTAAAAATGAAGACACAAACCATTGTGGTTTTTTATTTCCTATCTGTTCAAATGAAGGCTGTAACTTGCAGCATAATCACTGCTCATAACAATGACACTTAATTACATTTCATGAGTCAAATTTAGGATTTGAGTGTCATTCAAGTCGTTTGTGCACACTTTATGATGTAGATTTAATCCATAAAACCTGAAAAAAGGAGATCATTTAATTTTATAATCAGTTTTCCAGATATGGGCTGTGAGGCATGGAAATATTTTGAGCATTTTCTGTGTTTTTAAATGAGAGGCAGATGTCACAGCCCAGTTGTTGCCGTATGTAGCAGTGGCTGCTGTGCTCTGCACAGAGCATCGTGCGCCGGCTCCCAGTGAAGCTCCCGGACTCCAGCCAAGGATGGCCAGCAGCAAGCTGGAGACTGTGATGGTTTTCCCATTCTGGTGGGTTTTTTTTTGGTTTTTTTTTTTTTTTTTCTTCCCCTCTGCAGTGGATAAACACCTCAAAAATTTTGGAATTAAAATTTCAATATTATCAGAGGACAAAAAAGTGAGACTGGATGTTTTTTCTTTCTGCCTTTGCAGGTGTACAAGCTGTGGGTTTGTGTCTCACTGGAGCTCTCTGGGTGAAGTCTTTCTCCAACAGTGTGTTGTAACATGCTGTTACCTCCTCCCTAATGTTAATCTTCTCCATTAATGATATTTTGTGGAGACACAAGATTTATGCGTTCTATGAAGATGCAGACCAAGTTCTTCCTTTCAGTGTGGAGCATCTGAAGTTACGGGGAACATGTTTTCAGCAGTAAAGCAAATGTGTGTCAGATCCCCAGGGGACTTGTGTGCAGGGTTCCCTTCAAGTATCTGAGAACCAGAATGTTTCCAAAGCAGAGGAAACAGTAGAATATGTCCATAAATCTTTGCTCCTGAACATGTGAAGCTGTAATTCCCAGATTTTATGTCTGAATGGTACTTGACACAGGTAGATAAAGCTGGACTATTCAGGTCTTCACTTCCCAGGTAATCTTCGTAGATGGAAAATCACACATTTTCCCACTGAAAGAAATGGGTATGTGTTGTTGTTTTATTTGCTCAGGTGTTCCCCCACCCGAAAAAATGAAATTACCAATAGAAGGACTCTGTGTGGCATCAGAAACTTGGAAGTAAAATACGTACTCTAACGATCAGGGCCACATACATATTTTAGTTTGAGGAGCAAGGTACTTTTAAAGAGCTGCTACTATCTGAATTGAAAAGAGAGAGGAGTCTCTTACAAGATGTCAGCTTCCCAAGGCCTCTTAGACCTGGAGACAGCTAGCAGGCAACATCAGAGATAAGAAATTGATTTTGTTTGAAGGAATCATTTCAAAGTGATTTGATAAACCTAAGAGACGTGTTATAAAATAGCTGAGGTAAATGTTTTTTATCCTGGGAGCTAAGATATATCTTTTGTTTGAGTGGCAATGGCTCAAGTTCAAGCTTTGCTTCTGTTATGATTATATGCATTTAAAGTCAAATAATAGATATAAATCAGTTAAAAAAAAAAAAAAAAAGTGAAAAGAAAGAAGCTTTTTATCCCCAGGACATTGATTCATTTATATGATTAGGAGTAGGAGCTCATATGTATATATACTTTAAATCAATGCATAGTGAAACAACCTACAACTGACTTGAAAAGGTGGATCTGTGGCGTTAAACTTTCCTGGGAGGTGATGAGAACTTTTGGCTTTTAGCAACATCTCTAGAAACTGACTATGCCTTGTGGCTCATCCACATTGAGCCCTACAGAGTTAAGGAAATTTTCCATTCTTTCTCAACTTTAACCCTGCTTCCTCCATGGTTCTGTGAACACACCACAGCCCTCAGTGTGGGACAAACCACACATGATATTGTTCGATTGTCCCAGGAGCTCTGATGTTTCAGAGTCTCGAGCCCTTTCCAACTTTCCAGTCTCTTATGATACCAGAAGTAGGAGGTAAAGAAGGAAAATAGACTTCTCCAGCAGCTGGATCTAAACTCAGAATTTTTACGTGACCCAGAATTTCCTGTCCTTTGTTTTTCACCTTGTAATACCTCTGAAACAGTGGTTGGTTTGACCCTGCTTTGTAAAAATTAATGTGTCTGACAGTAGTGGCTGAATTCTTAACTAGAACAAAATCATCACAGTAATTTTTGGGAGCCATTATTGTCTTTTTGTACATATTTCTTTAATTTATTTTTAACAGAATGAATATTGGGAATTCTTCCAATTATTCTGAAGATTGAACTCTTCTCTAGAAAGCTAATAGCTCAGTCACTGTTTGGCCTTTTGAAGCTGTGTCAAGTAGATTTAAAACTGTAATTTCATCAAACTGTGTCTTCTTTATGTGGCCTAGATCCTGATACAGGATCTTCAACAACACAGGTATTTGCTGTCCATGTTGAAAAGTGTTATTACTTTATTAATATGGCAAGCCTAAAAATAAATACTTGAAATCTTTTATCCTGTGCTGAAATCAAGTCCAGTTACACATAATGTCAACAGTTTTCTAACTTACACATATTTGGAATTCAGCCAAGGAACAGTATTTTTGCTGCCAGAATTAGAGGAACACACTACAAGTATTTCAATACTCCACAGCATTCTCATTAAAAAACCAGAGCCCTTAACAATTTTCACGTTACTTTGTCTCAATCTATGTAATTGAGATGTTATCTTGAGATCTGCATATATCTTGCATTAATTTAATAAAACCAGAGACCAATTGCATAAAAATAATTATTTTTAATTATTAACCAGCTTATATTTTAGTAGGGTTATTAATTTTGAAGACATAACTCAGTCTCTCTTTGCCCAATTTAGGCAGATATGTTTGGGCTGTTGTGAAGTGATGATAGCCAGTTGGACTCTCCATAGTTATCCATGCATAGGGATGTAAAGTACCTTGGATATGGTATTACTTAGTGTGCTTACCCATGCCAATGCCTCTTTGCAGTGGGATTCTGTACTAGGCAGCGATTTGTAGCAACTAACCCTAATGTGAGATGGCTGCACAATTACAGAGATATTATTTTCTCCTTGAAGTATTTCAAAACTAGTTTCTATTTTCCAAAGCTGAATATGTAAATATTCAGCAGTATGTTCACGCTGGAATCTGTCACCAGCTTTACTGGAAGCAAAGAGATCCTCAGAACTTCAAACAATTCTGGTCTGGTGCTTTCAGAATGCCCCATACACACAAAAAATTGTAAGTTCACTTTATACAGCAGAAAACTGGGGCAAAAATTATTAAGCAACTTGATTAGGCATTCAAAAATAGAAATTCTCAGGTTTGTTAACCCTAGGAATTCTATAGCTTAGGTTACATCCTTAAAACTGATTTCAGAGTTTTTGTCTATCACTGTCTATCACAGTAAAATTCACAGAAATTGACTTCTGAATCCATAGTATATGGTATTTTCAAATTATGCACATGGTTAAATAATTTACTGATTACTCTTTATGGTGTTGTCAGAGCATTCAAAGCAGCTGAGAGCAGTTTGTGGCTGGTATATGGATTAGTATATGCTCAGGCTCTGTGGAAATTTCATTCTCAGGTACATTCTCTGGGACAGGGAGTTTTACACTGTCTGATCTAACACTGTAGATCATGGCACACTCTGGGGTCTTTGATGGTTCATGATCCCTTCTAACACATGATAGCTACCGCTCATGTCGGTGCAGCTGAGCCAATTTTGCTTCATCAGAAGGGATGAATAGAATGATTAATGTCCTCTGCTGGGAAGCTTTCCCACTTGAGCCTGTGGAAGGGAGGACAGTGGCATTATCCCATCTCTTAGGATCTGCATGTCTGCCTCTCTCCTTACCTGGCTCAAAACCCAGCTTGTAGCTTTGCAGTGGGTGGGTGTGCAAAGGGGGTCCTTTGTACCTGCATGGTTACTTTCTGCATGGTCAGTAAAGCACCCACTGCTTTTGAAAATGCCTGTTTTGAGTCATTAATCATTAACATGGTTCTCACAAGGAGGGAGACAGTAAAAGATGCATTCTCAGTGTTTATATTGCACAGTATGATTATAAACAATCCTCCTGAAAGGGGAAATAATAATGATAATGATAATGATAATAATAATAATAAATTATAACATATATAAAATATAAAATATAAATTATAATTATAAATGTTAAAATATAATAATAATAAATAACAACAATAATAACACTATCAATAATAATAATAATAATAATAATAATAATAATTCTTTTAAAAAAAGGACTGGCTACTTCTGGCTCTGTAACATTTAATTTCTTAAAAACCACATTGTGGTTATGCTGACAGTAGTGGTAAACTCACAGAGTAGTCAGCATGTAGATATTCCTCAAAAGCTCAAATGCAGAAGTGGCATGTGGCTATATGTGCCTTTTCTAGACAAACAGTAAAATTAAATATGAATTATTCCAGGAAGTTTGTAGTTTCTTAGTCTCAAACAATAATTTCACAACATTTCTATTATGTTCTTGTACTGTAAGGGCTTTAGGATGCAGAGTACTAGTTACGAGGATGTTATCTTTGGGTCACTAGCAGCTGCAGGAATATTTGAAGAAGCCTTGAATATTTGAAGGGAGCCACATGCTCCTTTTTGTAGCCTGTGTGCAGATACTGATTCCCCATCTCTAGTGGAGTGCAGGTAAAAACTGGATATGCCTCTGGTCAGAGCCAGGGTGGCCTCTCTTGTAATGTGGAATTCTAATGTGGACATAAAACATATGAGGCCCATGTTATTTGATTTCATTATTATGATTTCAACTTCTTCCCATAACACACAATACTAATTTATAATATCCTTCAGGCACTGTAGTATTTCTTATACACTCACAAGAATTTCTTGACTGGTGTCCCTGGTCTTCAGTTTTCAATCTAGTAATTCAATGTGTAGAGTGATCTCATCATGACTGTCACGCTGCTCTGTATTATTAAGTACAACCCTGCCATAGTTGTTTAAGTACAACCCTGCTAAAATTACTGCACCACCACTGGGGTTGAATGAATACAAGATAAGACACTCAGTGTGACAGTTTCAAAGGAAATGACATAGGAGTTTAATTAGTCCCTCCATGTGTGCCTCATTGATTCCTAGAGAATTTTTTGTTCTAGCGGAAGCAGATGTAGATGGTAGTGTCAAAGCTAGGATCATTTCACATGTTTTTATTGATAGCTCCAAAAAGACTGAAAGGGCAAGTCATTAGTGGATCAGACAGAAAACTGAGAGATTTACTAGTTCAGGAATTAGCTGCATACTTATTCCATTTTCCTAATGCATAATATGTAGGTTACTCAGAGAAGCAGAATGAAGCTGCAACATTACAAGATTGGACTGAAGAGTCCAATGGATGGCTTACCTAGCTATATGAAGAATTCATATGATCTCGTCCAGTCATCACCTGAACATCTTAAACATCCACTGCACCCAAAAGAAAATATGATATTCTTACTTACTGTTTAAACGGACATAGGGTGAAAGAACCTCAAGATCTACAGAAGAAAAGTGAAAGCGTGTTTGGTATTTAGAAAACATAAGAAGCTAGTCTTTTGCAGCTGCTGCAGCAAACTGGAGGGGAGAGCTGACTGGAGTTGTAATGCAGCTAGCTCTGTAATGCTCCCAAGAAGGAGAAAATTAACTTAACAACTAGTCACTCATGAAAGAAGATTCCTTATGTATCAGTTTTGTTGGCTCAGGCATAGGTTGACAAGCAGACAATAAACAAAGATAGTATAATTAATTATATTTTTCCCTGTATTTTTGAAATGCATAAAGAAGGACAGTCTAGAATCATGTGCCCATGATATCTGAGACATTTCTTCTCATGAAAAGAACAGGTTTCTCACCAAGAATGTTCACCAGTTGTATTTATGGACCCCCCCAGGTGACTGATGCAGTCAGGAGTCATGATCTTTGGGTTCTGTCCATAGAGAAACACTAGCATCCTTACTGGCAATGACTTGATGCCTGGTTCTGATACTTAAAAACTGAGTCAGAATAGAACGGCTTCCGTAAAGAAAGTGATTACAGGTGGCCTTTATAAGAAATGATGTCTTGAAACTTTCAAGTGCCAGTTATTTTGAGCTCTTATTTCAAAAGTAGACTAAGTTTGGACACCTGTCCTTTACAAGATTCACATTCATTTTCTGCATTGGGCTTGCTTTGCTGACTTATCTCTTTTTAGCTGCAGAGTAAGACATGATGATTCTTTTACTTCAGTCTTTCATGCCACTGACCAGGAGATGCTGCTGAAAAGTTCGAGAATAAAACTGAATGGCAGGATTCATCATTCTTGGTAAATGCCTCAATTCTTGTCTGAAAGCCAGAGCTACTCACTTGCCTCTTGACACTACTCAGGCAGATAGCTGTTTTATCCTGACTGTTTACTGTGCAAAACACTGTCCAAAAAGCATTAGCTGAAAACAGTAATTTACAGTTAACAGGGAATGCACAACTCTGTGCATTTACTGTCTAAAATTTGCGTGTTATCAGCAGTGAATGATTGCCAAGTTTGAGCTTTGCATATTCTTGATGCATGTGCATAAATGAATATAATTCCTTTTTCATTTTTTTCTTTCTCGGCAGATGGCCACTGTGTACAAGTCTGAGAGGAATTACTGACATCAAAAGCTTTCCTTGGAATCCATGCTATGCAGCAGGCCAGCCCATGACCGTGAAGTACAGTGAAAGTTTACACACAGAGACTTCATGTGTGTGATACGTGTCTTGTATTTTCATCCTGTTCCTAACAGATCACCCTTTGATCTGCTCATTACTCTCGTTCATGCTGAAAGGTTTCAGCTTTCCTATACAGAAGCTTATAGGATGGGAGGTTTTATTGCCTCAGCATGTTAGAGAATGGAGGAAACAGACCAGATGCTCAGTCAGATACGACAGTTTCCATATCTCCATGTTTCCAGCAGAACTCTCTTCTGAGGGCACATAGTCAAACCCCATGCACACATGTACTGCTACTCGCTTCATAGCTTTCCCCCTCTTGCAGCCTACTTTTCTCTGTCATTGTGGAGTGTTGCAAAAGATATTTCCTCCTAGGTCAGCAAGTCACATGTCTAATGATACTGCTAGAGAAGAAACCACAACTAGCAATTCAAAACAGCCCTAGAATCAGTTGCTTGGCTTGGTGGCAAAGATTTTTCAGGTTACTTTTTAGAAATAGATTGAATATACACTCTTGCTTTCAAATCATTATACATATTCCCAATTTCATGAGGAGTCCTTTCTGTGAAGATATTATAGAAGTTAGAGTTGGTCACAGGGTAATTTTGCTCCTTCAGAAAATGGTAGGAGATAGACCATTTCATGTCAAAATCTGGCAAAATATATTTTCTTTTTCTTTCTATAATTTACCAGTGATCCTGCTATAATACAACTATTTACTTCTTCATTCTCCTCTTGATTTTATATATGTTTAGATAACTTAGGCTCTGATGAAGGTTCTAAAAACTGAAAAAGTTTGAAAAGAAATCAATATGTTTTATGGAAAATTTTCTGCTAACTCCATTTATGTACCTGGACTTGGTATTCAGAGTTCTAGTTAGCTAATAGTTTTGTGGGTGGTGTTTGTTTGTTTTTTTGGGGTTTTTTTGGGTTTTTTTGTTGTTGTTTTGTTTGTTTGTTTGTTGGTTGGTTTTTTTTTTTAATACCCTTATTTTTTCTTTTCCCAAGAAGACAAATCTTTTTTTGTAGGAATTGTCTGAAAGCGATGACAAGTGTTTTGCAGTTACATCGTCAAGCAATTCATCAAAAGCAGATTTATTTTTTTACTTTGATAAGACTCAACTGCAAGTTTGTATGACATCTTCATTCCACCAACTTCCAGAACAGAGCATCACAAAGCAGTTTTGTGAATGTTTCTTTTGGCATTCGCTAACTTATTATATAGAGTTGGAAAACTGTTGGGGCAAGACACTGATCTTATGAAGAATTGATCTGCCAAATCTCTGTAGAGTAGAAGAAACACCAGGAAAATTTCAACAGTTTAAGTAATTTACTAATCTAAAAGTATTTGAAAATTGTGAATGGAAGGGATCAATAGTAATATGCAGGAAAACAAAACAAAACAAACTTTTATCTATTTGAGTAACACCTATCCAATGGTAGATTTTCTTACGTGAAATGAAATGGCCTGAGTCCAAACAAACTGTGAAAGGATTAAAGTGTTTCTCGATATGGGAGTGCAATATCTTTTGTGCAGACCGCTTTTTCTTGAACAGATCAGAATTAATTTCTCCACTGACATTCAGGGCCTGATTCCAAACGTCTCCCTGCCAGAGGAAAGTCTTTATTAACTTCAGACTCATGTTAAAGCAGAGAACACTGTCATAGAAAAATATTATTTTATTTTGGGACTTGGTCCATGCATTCGCTCTGTATAGCTGATACCTCTTGCTTGAGCTAAACTGTCAACAGTAGGGCTTCAAATCCACCCTTGTTCAAGCTGTCTATAAGTTATACCCCTCCAGGATATCTGAGATCAGGAAATACCTTGGGTTGTCTTATATACTTGATGCTGGCCAGATCATGTTCTTGTTTCACAGCTGATAGGGACATCGCTTCATGTAAGTTGTGTTCATTATAGCATCCATCTACTTGAGCTGGGAAGCTTATAAGGAATAAAACATCTGTGCTACACTGTTATTTTTGAAACTGAGTAGATAATTAATTTCTGACTGATACAGAACTAGGGAAAAAACTCAAAAAAGAAGTGAAAACAAAAATTAGATTTTCTCTTTTTTTTTTTTAAGTGAAATTTTTATTTGTTGGCTACCTTCATGAACAGTTTGCTTAAATGTTAAGTATTTTAACATAGAGTAATTTTCATTAGACCTTTTTGAATTCACAATTAATTATATCCCAATTTAAGGATGACCGAATGAACCATACTGGACTTTCGAAAACAGTACTTCTAGGTCGAGAAGATGCTGAAATAATTTTCTTTAAATGCCATCTCTCATTTTTGACAAGGAATCTTGAACTTTTTGGCATTTAAATTATTTTCAGTTACTTTCACTATAAATACTAAAATCTTTTCTTGTTCCATTGACATGAAGGCAATGTTGAACTGGATCAAAGGAAAGAATGAACATGGGCTTGTGATAAGTTTACAAATAATATTTTCTCCCTACCTTCCTGCAAATGGCTGAAAACCACAATTAAATGTAAAGCTTTTGTGAAGTGTAAGTTTATTTTAGTTGCTGAAGAGGCAAAAATTTCACTAAGGCAGGACGATCATGATGTCAGCAGCAGTTCTTGACAAAGTTGCAGAACAACATTGTTGTTTTTGGGTTCCCATTCAGAAAGAAGCATGAATTATTGATTGCATTCCACATTGCTCTTCATTTTAATAAATGATTATAAAATTATATATTTTATATATTTTTATAAACATATATATTAAAAGAATGAGGTCTTTAAATTTAGAGGAAAAGGGAAGATGCAGTTTGTTTGAAAATCTAGATTTAGATAGTCTCTCAAGATCTAAATTTTTATGGGTTGCTGCTCCCAGTGACTGTTTTAGTGGCCGACCTGTGTTCACATAATTTGTTGCACCAGTCATCTCTGTGCAGATTGATGCAGCTGTTCATTATTGCCTTGACTAGATTAATTATCTCTAATTGTGTTAGAACTTTAAAATGCATATTCTGCCAGTACTGTATAACAGAAAGTTAGAATTGTTACTGTTTAAAAACAATCTTGCAACCTCTTGGAAGATACTAATTTTTAAAGACAAGACTTAAATGAGAAAAAAGTTGTATGTGTGTGGTTTTGTTTGTTTGTTTTTTAACTTGAAGAACATTTCCCCCTTCAGTTAAGTATAATGATGGAAAATATGTTTAAAACACAATTTAATCTTGCAAACATCCTTATAAATACCAAGCAACTGATAGAAAGGTGATATTTCAGATGCCTGAATACCTAAACTCTTCTCCTACAACTCTATTTTTCTGTACTGCAGATGTGACAGGTAATGAGGTATCCCTCACCACACTCAAAGAGCTATCACAGGATTGTAGGTCAAAAATATATCTCTGTGAAGGAGACTGTCAGTTGACCAATTTCTTAGTAGAGATGCTATGCAAATTATGAAGAATATGCTAATTGATGACATGTCCAGTGCTCTCAGGTGGCCCAAAGAGCTTCTGCATTTCTTGTCTTCATTTGGCACTGTGTGAAAAACAGATGTCATGGCAAATCTGAAGATCTCCACAAAGACAGACCTCATGGCATCAGTGACTTTCCATTCAATTTGGGAACAGAAAACGTACTTGGCAAGTGTGTTTCACTCTTTCCATTTGATGGTATGAAAAAGCTGTCTTTATCTGGCTGTTTCTGCATGCCTGGGACTTTCTTCCCAGCTTCTGTTGGTCTTTCTGATGTAGTTCTACTAATGTTCTCATAGGTCGACAATGGTGCTGGAATACCCTGGCTGGATTTGCTAGACTGCAATCTTTGAGAAAACAAGCCAACTATCAGGAGAGCTTTTAAATGAAAACTTTCTTGTGATTTTGAACCCTTCTCTCTAAAAATTGCTCAAGCCACTCACCTCTAGGTCTGACCCTAGATTTCATGCTATTAGATTTCGTAACCCTCTCATCGAGTAATAATATTGGACAGTGGCATTGCACATTTGCACTTACAGATCTCAAAGATCTTCTTGGAAGAAGCAGGGGAAAATGAATCAGAGAAGCATCCAAAACAGGTCTTGCATGTCCTGATCATCAGGGCTTTCTAGCTGAAGTGAACTTTGAAGTGCCTCAAATCTCTTTCAAGTGTTGCAGTAATGTCCACAAGGAGTTGATGTCTTTATCAGGAAATGCAGTTTTCTTTGAAGTAGTCCATTTTCTCCTCTTCCCTGGGAGTGGAGAAGAATTGCTCTGCTCATCAAGCTGATGGATTACACTTGCTATCCTCCACATTGCCTCCAAACGTCCAAATAGGACAAAATTGTGGCTTTCAGCACTGCTATGCATAGGTTACGCTATTGCAGAGGGGAATTACCTTTTCCCTTACCTTCAAGGGTACAGTGCCTGAAGAAACAATGCTGTAAAATGTCCTATATTCAGATCTCCTGTACAGTGCCCGAAGAAACAATGCTGTAAAATGTCCTATATTCAGATCTGCTATTTGCCAAAAAGAAAGGCTCAGGTCTGTTTCTGCATGGCTGGCCACAGGCAGCCTCGCAGTGTGGACTCTGACATCGATATGTCTGCACATCTTAACAACTTATGTGTGCAGCACAAACACCTCCACTTCTGAATCCCAAAGGCAAAACAGAAAGCTAAATTAATTCTTGTCATAACCCATCCTGAATGACACAAGCACCATTCTCACTGGCTTTTTTGGAAGTGGTCACTTTGATCATGCGAGCAGCAGTTTGCCTCTTGTGCAAGAATAGGATGCCGAAATATCTGGGGCATATTACACACGAAGAACTTTCCTACCATGTACTTTATTGAATGCATTAACTAGAAGCATTTTAAGGAGTTGTCCAGTTACTAGAGACTGGGCTATAAAGCTTTGAAAATCAGGGTCATGGCTGAAAAGGGTCATTGATTGAAGAGAAAATAAACCTCATGACAAAGAACTTGAATCCTGCATATTTAAATATTCACATCACCTACAAGTTTTGCTGCTACTCTGTGAAATACAGCTTCATTTGCCGGTGAGTCAGGCTTATAAAAATGGTAATTGTGAAGTGCAGTTGTTAACTGTATCAAGAGAGATGGGATTTTATATGTAATGGAGATTCTTTTTAATGATAAATTATCTAGCTCCTGGCTACCATGTATGAGCTCTATTAACTGCCAATAAATTGTTCATTGTTAAATCTAGTTCACTCTTCTTAATTAGGCCAAGAGGTTTTTTCCTTTAAATCTTTTCTTGCTTTAACTTGGAAATATATTTGAAATCCTAATGATCCTAACAGCTGCATCAGACACTGTAGTCACTCAAGGACTGATGTTACACAACAGAAATCTGGAAAGATCTGAAAATCTATGTGTTATACAAATCAGGGTTTGAAACATACAATTAATAGAAGAACCTGGTTATAGCTGCAGCAAAATTCTGAGCACACTTCTATTAGAAGCTTAAAAAAACCAACAGCACACCCTAGCCTTGTTGGGTCTAGAAAAGATGCATGCGATTACCTGATTACCTGAAAAGGATTAAAAAAAAAAAAAAAAAAAAAAAAAAAAAAAAAAAAAAAAAAAAAAAAAAATTAAGTCTATGAACTAACTGCTACTTAAGGAGCTCCTGGTGACCACTGCACTGGAGCAAAATGTTGAGTATTTTAGAGAAAGAGAGAGAAATTAATAGAAAGGCTGACATTACCTCTCTGGAAAGTTCTTCATGGACCATTCCTAGAGGTGAAATAGATTCCACCTGAAGAAAAATGCTAATGTTAAATTTTCATTAACTTTCATTTGTCAGTTCATCACTACACAGTGATGTGTACTAGCTTAGTCCAACATGTCTCTGTGGTGTTTCATCACCACAACAGTATTAATAACAATTCTAAATAAGGGTTTAAACAAGACATTGTCTAGAAAAGATAATTAAGATTTGGAGGTGTTTTCTCTCCATTCTTGGAGACATGTTTTTCCTTTCTACCTTCAGTCATCTATGTGAAATAATAGGATTACCACACCTGCCTTTTATATACCCTTAACCATCAACTTGGAATTGCTAACTGGCTCTCTGGGTACCATTTAAGGTTTGAACTTAATCAGTCAGCAATTCTCATACTTCTGCAAGATGTGAATCTTTCCTTAGGTCAGACAGAGTGCTGGACTTGAGTGGCAGGAGTTGTGACTGCAGGGAATCCCAGTTGTCAGAGCTGGAGTTACGTCAAACTCATATGAGTTTTCCCATAGGATACAGTTATCAAATCTCCCTGACAGAGGCTAGAGGCAAGAAGAGACCAGATGTGCTTGAGATAAAATGTGTTTGTGTACAATGAAATATAGCCCTCCTCTATCTGCTGAGCAATTAGAAGCAGTTTAGACAATTGTACTGCTTCACACCCTTTCTGCAATTTAGCCTACTTTGGCAAACTTCACATTTCTGGGTGTTTCAAAGCATTGAAAATGTACTGTCCAGATTAAGAGTGAGCAGTGGGGGGGGGGAAAGCTGTAGATAGGAAATCTTATTAAAAAGATCAGCTCCATGGCAACAAATTTCTGTAGCAGAGCAAATGTTTATTTTGATCTGAGTAGGTTTTGAAAATTTCCAACAGCTACATCAAATCACTCAATTTTAACTATTTGTTTTGATATCAGTATTTTATGTCAATTTGTTCAAACATACCTCTTTCAATAAAGAATATATTTTTGCAGAAGAAAGGATAATTTTTATTCTTCAATTTTAGGGGCAACAAGATTGGATGTATGAATTCAGGTGGATCAAAGTATGTATTTTCTCCAACAAGCTTCTATTATAAAGTTTTATTTGGAGTGAAATATCTCAGTATAGGTTTACCTGATCTGATAGATACCTGTAGAAAATAGTTATTTAGATATAATGCAATTGTTCCAAATTATTTATCATTCACTCTCTTTGAGCATTAGAGATATTTATACTTGCTTTTCACTTTCCTTGCTCTCCCTAGAGCTCTTTCACACTTTCCTCAAAAAAAACCACATTCAAAACCTTGTTTTTAAATGGTCAATTTAAATCAGATAGAAGCAGAAGTCATCTTATTCCTCTATTCCCTGCAAAAGCCAGGTGGGCTCCAGCTCTTATTTCTTCCCAGTAATGTCTTTTCTCAGTGGGTTACAGCATTACAGCAGACTCAATAATCAATAATTGGCCTTCTCACTTCAGAAATATTCTCAGATATATTAGATGGGATATATTCAATGGAATATTAGGCATAATGGAAAAGTGCCTATAAATCAGGGAGCAACTGGCTTGGGAGACAAATGTAGATTCAATCACTTCTTACCTCCACTTTCTCTTACCATTTGCACCGTATTTATGTTCCTAGTTTCTTACTATGCACAATGTATTTCAATTTAATGCTCAAATTAGAACACTGGATGGTCAGTGATTGCTTAATTGACATTTAAATTTAGAACTAAATATTAGCACAAAATGACATGCAAATCAGTGTCAGTGACTCAACAGGACAAATCTAGCTGTGAATCAGCGTATACACATCCTAAATTTAATCAATGGATTTATAGCTTCTTCCACTACCCTCCAGGGTTTTGAAGAGGTGTAATGACTTGCATGCTGCCAATTAAGACTACAATAAAGGTATTTTTATTTTTTCTTCAGACCTTTTATAGCCAAAAATGTAGTAAAGCATGGACTTGAAAATCTGAATTTTGTGTCATCTGAATTTTGTGTTATTATGTTATGTCATACATAACAGCTGAACAAGGGGAAACAAGGGGAAACTTCTGCAGGTCCAAAGGAAATTTTTGCCAGCTTAGGTTAAGAAAAATTCTTTCAATGTGTTTTTGGACTCTGATCTATCAGTGTGGTAAATAACTCCAAGTGCTGCCTAATCCGATATATCCTTTGGATGTTCAGTTTTATTCAGAATCTTTCAGATTGGTTCCTTGAATTGTAACATAATTGTGTTTATTTTGTGTGTATTTCCTTAATTCTCACAGCCATGAGTTACTCTTCCAAAATATTTTTTATAGAGCTCATAAATAATTAAAGTTCTACTTTTCAGGAATAGAGTTGTGAGAGAAAGCTAAAGTTTTAAATTTCCTTGTCATAAAATATGCTGTCAGCCTTTCATATTTTAATTTAAATGTATCTAAGTATTAGATGTATCTAATTAAATGTATCTAAGGATTAATCTCAGGACCTCCATGAATAATTAGTGCACAATAATAACTGACAAAGAATTCAGACCAAAGCTATGCCTTGCTGTAGTTAAATACAGCTGCATTAAGTAGGTTCTGACCATTCCTCACACCTCCCACCCCCACCCCCACCCCCACCCCCTAGCATTTTTTAAGCAGGAAAAAAAAAACAAAAAACCAAGAAAAAGAACAATCCAGGCTTTCTCCCTTCTTGCTCTTTGGTCTGGAGAGGGGAGTACATGCAAAATTCAACATCTTTAACCCATGAAGTAATCTCTCATTCTGTCCTGCTAATTCCCTGTCTGTGCCTAGCATCTTCCTCTGAACAACCCTCAGCTTATTGAAATGGAGAAAATGATGAAAAAAGAGAACATTGAGCCTAGAAGCTCGTCTGCATCTAGCAGTGTCTGCAAACTTGTTTGTGAAAGCGGAGACATAAATCTGAGATAGTAGTGTTTGGCTTTTGCCTTCCCAGCAGAGCCTACAAGCCCATATCTCACTGTCTGAAACAGAGCATTCCTCAGGAAAGGTTTTTTTCTCGACTGACATTTCTTGTCAAATTGCAGTGACAGGATTCAGTGTTACTGAGGCTCTGGATTCACCCAGTGAATGTCAACACTTGAACAGAGAGAGAGGAAGGACCCTATGAGTATTCATATGGGCATCTTACAAGACCAGATCATCTCTGCCTGTGGGGTAAAACATGGTATTGAAGCACAGACCTACAGAACAAAAACTACTCTCATTCAACTAAGCATGACAAATTGACTGTCATTTTGCTGAATCTGTGTCTGGAATAAAGGTGTTGAAAACATGCAGTGGGTCCTCTGTGAAGGCAAATTTTTGGAAAAGGCATGCTTAGAAATAGAGAAGGATGAAAAGTTTTGTTTTAGCTCTTATGAGAAAAAACAAGGCACATAGTCATGGGGGGGGGGGGAGTCCATGTGTGTGTGTGTGTGTGTGTGTGTGTGTGTGTGTGTGTGTGTGTGTGTGTAAAAAAAGCAATGTAAAAGTTATTTTTCACACTAGCTTTGCCTACTACTGTATAATGTCTTGCCCGTAAAATAATCTCAGCAAGTGTGGGAAACTATTGACAGGTCTGCACTATAGAGCTGCAAATGCAGGAGAGCAGCTGCCAGTTAACTCCTGTTAATCTGGAGGGGAATGTAAAAAAGGAAATAAAAAGGAAAATAAAAATATGACTAGCCTGTAGAATCCCTGAGACCACCACTTCCTCTCACTCAACACATACCCCTTTCTCCTGAATGAACTGTGAAAAGACCTAGAACTATTACAGAGCTACAAAGAAATAAGGAACTGGTACCAGATGGGACCTCTTGTCTCCATCTCTCTCCAGCCCAAACAATCTGCTGCAGAATTTAGAGAAGGGTGGAGAATCTAATAGTGTCTCAGAGTCGGAAAGATGGCTCTGGCTCGAGCACTGCCAGCCTGTTCTGGAGGAGGATTATTATTATTCTGTGTGCCAAAGGATATGGCTATTTTTCTCTCTCACTCACTCCTTGCAACAAACATTTGGCTAGTATTAGCCAGCTGGCAAATGTAAATGAAACATCACATATCACTTTAGTAGGGAGAGTGCCATCCATGTTTTGCCAGTCGTGCAGTGGTCTGACTGCCAGTGCACAGCTCGGCATGTGCCTTGCATCTCCTCCTTTATCTGGAAGCATGGTTGAGAGTGGCAGGGAAACTTGTTAGGCAGAGAGAAAATCTGTGGCAAAGTTACAAGGTGCCATGCAGGAGAATCAGGCCAAAATCTGTCTAGTAAGAGAGGGTGGACTGGCTATATGCTCCTAAAAATTCATTCCATGTTGCTTATTTATAGCAAACTTCCTTCTTGACAGTTATACAGAACAAAATGCAGAAATAGTATGTGGAGAAGATGGTGTTTATACCTGATGTGGAAATAGACCTTTGGGAGTTGGTACAAACCAGTGTATACGGAGGCATCCTCTGATCTCAGTTACACCCATGCAGTTTCAGCCTGCTATTCTGCCTGGATGTACACAGGGAGAAGGATCTAGCATCATGCCATTGTTATACTTCTCCTTCTCTCCAGGTTGATGTTCTTATTGCCTCTCTTTTCATAACCAGTTTTGGTTTTAATTTCTGATTTTTTATTTTCTCTTTTTCACTGTCATTTCAAAGATTAGTGAATTGATGTTTTTCCTTTACATCTAAACTTTCTTTTTAATTATCAAATAAGGTGACACCATACAATAGGAGACATATTTGTTTCAGTGTCAGGCAATATCCTAATGACCTGTATTTAACTGTATGCCAGCCTGGCATGACAAGTATTTCAATACTCATAATTGTCTCCTAGCAGAGTTGACATTCAGAACCTGAATATTTCCTTTTGGAACAAACAATGACATGTGGTATTATGAGATTTTTCCCAAAGATTTTACAGCAAAAATAAGTAGCTATTTACTTTAAATATGCCAATTAAGTATTACTAATGCTTTTTTCTCCCCCCCTTCTCTTTTATGAAAGCAAAATATTGTCCATGAGAGAGAAAGATAATGAATGAAAATACTCAGATCCAGAATTGTTGTAATGCATGAATTGGGTTTATATTTGTAATGTTCTTTTCTATCTGTCCCTGCCCAGCAGTGCCCATCCCCCTCACTGAGATGTAACCTAATCCTGTTTCCTCCCACTTATCACAGATTGGGCGATGCCTCTGGGTCTCACCTATGGGCCCTGACCCTGGGGGAAAAAGCCATGGCGGGGAAGGGGCCAGTACTCTCTGGCATTGGCCGTCCATCGGGAAGGTCTCCAAAGCTGAAGAGGACATACGAATAAAAGCAGAAATTTCCCAACCGAAGTCAGAGAGTCAAGGCTCTTCCTTTACCTTTGGCGGCCATCTAGTCTCATGGGGAAGGCTTCACAGAATGGCTCAATAAACCCAAGAAGCCATAATGATATTTTCCAGAATTAATTTATTTTTGTTAGTTTCAAATTTGACAGATAAATGATGTTACGTATTATTTCTCTGACCCTGGTGGAGAAAATGGTCTACTTTCCTTGATTTTCAGCATAGAGATTACAGAAACAATAAAAATCACCAAAAGGATATTACATGGCCTGTTAATGGTGGTATTACACCATTCCAGGTGCAGTGATAGCTTTTGGGCTAGATTCTGTCTTAAGATGGAGTTTACGCTTTTGTGCAAAGTCTCTTGTTTCACTTCTGTTAATCTACAAGAAATCCCAAGTGTGAACTTCTTGACAAGAATCATAATGATTGTCTTCCAAACTGGGATAATCTGCAAGTCCCCAGAATTTTGACTAATTGCAATTGTGAAAATGGATAACTATTTTTTGTTTTTCTTCTTAGAAAAGGATTTATCAAAAAATTCCTGACCATTTGCAGATGACATTCATCTTCAAAACAAATAGTAATCAATCCTCTTGCCAAATTATGTAAGTTACTGAAAACATCAATTGCTATAATTTATAGTACTACTGTTTGGGTCAGAACCCATATATGTGCTTGGTGCCCTTCATTTTCACTGGCCCCTGGGGCTGGGTGAAAACCAAGGGGAACATTTCTGCTGAATTTAATAAGCTTAGGATCATGATGCAAAAAGCTTCAGAAATAACAGACAGTGGAGGTCCAATCAAATCAAAGAATTCACTTAGCTGGGTGCCCATGTTACCTGATATATGTATACTGAGCAATCTGAAAGCAGTGAAGTGTGTGCAGTTAGCCGTACACTGTCATTTCTTACTGAGAATTCTCGGGGACTTTGTGAGATGGCGTTAATAAGCACATTTCAGTTTCAAAGGCATCACCTGCATTATTCTTTTGGATTCCAACAGGTACAGCAAACAGACTCTTGTTTGTTATGAAAAGGTCTTGACTCAATAAATTGTTAATGGAAAGGTATCTTATTTGTAGAAAGACCCCTTGTGACTTCTCTTATCAAAGTCCAGTAACCATATTTCAAGAAAGAATATAAAGCTTTGAACTCAGTAGATAGCTTTCAAGGCATGCATTTGTAATTTTTACATTCAAGACATTCTTTGTTATTTTTAAAATATATATATATATAAATCTTTTCTGATGTTCTCTTATACTAAATTCCATATGAGTTAACAAAGGGAAGATGCTCCAAAGCCTTCACTCTGTATTTTATTTTCCATAGTAATATTTAAAGTTTTGAGCAGACAAGAGATTTTTTTCTAGCTGAAAACATCATGGTCAAAAATTTGACATATGTGAAAAGTGGTCTTCCCACAAGCATCATTAATTAGTTATCACCTGTGACAGCAGGAGCCAAAAATTTTCAAGCAATCTATCTCCCAGAATTGTTTCCCGTGACAAAGAAAACCCAGTAACGTGTAACTTTCAAGGAACATTGAGTCTTCTGCTTGCTAAGCTGTTTGAATTTCAGGAAAATCACATTATCCATTTTACTGGAGAGTGCAAATGAGTATACAAGACACTCAAAGTCCCTTGTCTGGAATACTAGTGGTCCACTGCAGATAGCAGCCGGGCACATCTGGGATACACCAGTCACTCTCTACTTAATTTCCATCCTTCTTATTGTATCAATATTTGTGTCACTTCATTAAAAATGATTTGTTGTTATAAACTTCTGAGTTAAACATGCTTCCTGACCTTAGAAGACAGAAGCAGCCACTTTGGCAATAAGTGGATGTTGAGTTTGGGCTGATTTGACTGTTTCAGTGCCTGTGCAATATTCTGATTTAAAAAAAAAAAACCCAAACCCTTGGTTTTTTATTTCTTTTGCTTGAACTCAGACAATCATTTAGAACATGTCAAAACAAACAACTGAATCTTGTCAACTGAGATACACTACTATCATTGTATTAAAGCTTAGCCCTTTCACAAAAAGGAATAGTGGAAATATCCAGTCTATACGACTAGCAGACAAAGGGGATCACATTGTAGGAAAAAAAAAAAAAAAAAAAAAGCCTGAGGGTTCCCTCCTCCCAAACTCTAACATTATTTCATATGCTTATATTATTTCATTTTTTGAAAGGGTAATTGGATTAATACAATATTTGCCTTGTCTGAAATTTTTATGCTTTCACAAAACATTTGTCATTCTTCTTTCTACATGGTAATATAGTAGTTGTTAAAAAACAACTAGAAATTTTGTTAAATAACAAACAAAAATAGATCAGCCCAAAAATCACATTTTCTTTTAGCTTTAAATGAACATCCAATTTTCAAAGTTTTGGGGTTTTTTTTAAGGTATATACCTAAAAAAAAACCCCACAAACAAAAAAAACCAAACTCAAAAAACCAACCAAGGTACCCAAGAAACAACCACCCTCCCTGTCCTTCATGCTTTCCTTTCAATGGTGCTTCTGTGTGGGACATTGAAGACACTCAAAGCCACAGCAGCTGGTAAGGGTTGAGGAAGGTGCAGAAGAGTTCTATTAAAGGTGTTGTTGAAGAACCTTACCTCTCTTCATAGCCTAGGTGGAGAGGTCTTTTGACATTCCATATTAGAGGGGAGATATGAAGCTTGTGGAAGAATGTCCTGAGCAGGTTGGAGAAAGAGGGAGGTGAAGCAGGGAAATGAAAGGGAATGGATTTGGTTCTGAAAAAGAGAGAGATGTTTCTCTCTTTATCACTTTTTCTCTCTGTAGAAGAATCCTCCAAATTCCACACTAGATTCAATCAATGGCTCTGTAGTTGTAAGAAACTAAAATGACATTACACATCTTATTTTTTTGGAAGTTGAGCTCAAGATATTTGCTCTCTTAGGCAAGGAACTGCTCACCTTTAGTTGCCTCAAGTTTGGCAGCTGAGAACCAGAGCTGATTTGTAAGTGTTGAAAAATTTGGCTCTGCTTTATAAATATGTTTGCAGAAAGCAAACATCAAGCAGAGGTACTGTACCAAAGAGCACATGTTTTCAGATTTTCACCTGAATGGGGTATCTGTCAGCCAATCTGAAAGTATTTTAGTTGCTCCATCAGTGACTTAGTTGAATACTAGATTGTGTATGGATGGTAACACAAAAGAGAGTAGGAATGAGGTAGGGACCTGACATTAGACACCAAAATTGCATTTTTTGTTTATGTTGCCACATCTGTCTTGCTGGACAAAAGGTAGTGTGTACTAGAGAAAATAATTCTATATTTGGAAATTTCTGGTTAACAGATTGATTGAAAATTATGAGAGAAGGAAAAATAAATATTG